>JAJIBD010008829.1:0-90644 GCA_021461705.1 Cryptotis parvus
TCAAGACCCTGAAGGAACAGTTTGAGGCTCTTCATATTCCTGAATCAACCAGATGCCATTGGGCTACATTGGCATGTGACAGGGTTCAGTGGAAATGTTACTGGCACCCACTGAGCAAATCAATGAATAATGGGATTCAAGTGATCAAGTGAACACCAAGAGATAGACATTTACAGAGCTGTTCATGATTGCATGATTGGGTTTCCAGTTATATAATGTTGCAGCACCCATCTCTCTACCAGTGCACATTTCCATCCACCATCGTCCCCAGATTCCCTTCCCCCTTCCCCTCAGCCTGGCTCTGCCTCTATAGTAGGCCTTCTCCTCCTCCTCCTCTTCCTTCTCCTCCTCCTCTTTCTTCTCCTCCTCCTCCTCCTTCTCCTCCTCCTCTTCTTCTTCTTCCTTCTTCTTTGCCTCTTCTTCCTTCTTCTTTGCCTCTTCTTCCTTCTTCTTTTTGCCTCTTCTTCTTCTTCTTCTTCTTCTTCTTCTTCTTCTTCTTCTTCTTCTTCTTCTTCTTCTTCTTCTTCTTAGCCTTCTTCTTCACCTTCTTCATCTTTTTTTCTCTTTCTTTTCTCATTCCCCTCTCTCCCATCTCTTAAACATTGTGGCTTCCCATGTATACATTTATGGGTTATCACATATATCCCTTGAAGCAAGATAGTTTTAATGGAAGATTATTCAGAAAGATGTGGGGAGGGCCTGAGCACAGTGGGTAGGGTGTTTGCAGAGCCAGGAGTAACCCCTGGGTCTCACCGGTGTGACCCCAAACAAAACAGAACAAAACAAAAGAATCATGTGAGGGGGAGAGAAAGGGAGAATTATGAAGAGAGAACCGGCTCCTCCAGAGTGGAAACAGGCAAGCAAAGAAGCAGGTTAAGCAAGTGAGATGCTCCCTGTTCAAGGGAGAGGCGGGGCCTTGAAGAAGAAGCTGAGAGAGGCCTTTTAAGTAGTGCTATATTTTGAGGGAATAGGTTCTTTTTGGAACCAAAAGAAGTTATTTTTCACATTCTAGACAACTGTATACTGACACCACTGCTGATGGACCAGGCAGCTCCTGCAGGGTCCTGGGAATGAGCACAGAATAAGATTAAGAGCACACTTAGACTCTGGCCTGGAAACGAGGAGAAGCCAAGCCTCTGCCCCCAGGGGATGCAGCTGTGTCTCCTGAGAACAACATACCTTCCAAGAGCCAGAACTGACCACGTCTCAGTTCCTTGGATTTCCTCAGCTCAAGCTTCAGACCCAGACAGCGGGTGTTCTCCCAGCCTCACGCGCCTCTGCTTTGTCTCTGTTCAGTTTTCTGAGTGGCAGAAGTGCACATTCGGCCACCCGAAGAGATTTCACTGTGCCCAGCAAGTGATGGGCAGGAAATCGCTGAGCTGGGAGGCGGCAGCCAGCTTCAGGCCGACGGATCGATCCAGAAGCACAAGGCGGAATGACCTCCTTCCATGGATGCTGACTCGACCGCAAAGGAGTTTTAATTATAACATCGAAGACTATTTGTCTTATGAAGCACATCAGAGACAAACTATTAAAGGGACAAAAATCTCTTCCAAGAGATTGTGTTTTTCTGCCAGTGTATTTTATTGGAACAATAATCCTGACAAAATCAAAGTAACAACCAAAGTAACAACCAGCTCCTGCCAGGGGAAGTTGATGAAGTTTGTCCTAATGACAACCCTTGCTCAGCACTGATGCTGCACCAGCTGTCACAAACTCGTTGACTTGTTTCATTCTTTTGAGGAACTTCTCTGGATCTGTCTGAGGCATGCAAAGGCTCAGAGATTTATCCAAGGTCTTTTAAAAAATTTTTTATTATACTCTGTGAGATATACAATTACAAAGATGTTCATGTTTGGGTTTTGGTCATACAGTGTTCCAGCACCCATCCCTCCACCAGTGCCCATTTCCCACCACCGATGTCCCGATTCTCTCCCCCTCCCATAGCCTGCCTTGATGGCAGGTTCTTTATCTCTTCTCTCTCTCTCTCTCTCTCTCTCTCTCTCTCTCTCTTCCTTCTTTTTACACATTGTGGATTGCACTACATACATTTAGGGGTTATGTATATCCATTTGCCTACATTAAATGCTCAGTTCTAGTCTGGTGTTATCTTACCAACAATTATTAGCACACTGGTTCCTTCTCTATCTTACCTAACCTGACTCCCACACACTTGTGGTAGATTTCTTTTTGTAATTTTTTAAAATTTAATTTAATTTTATTATTTACTTCCCCAAATTTTATTACACCATTTTAGTCATACAATTGAAAGATGCTCATGTAGAGTTTTGGTTCTATAGTGTCCCAACACCCATCCCTCCACCCAAACCCATCTCCCATCACCAGTGTCCCCACCTCCCTCCCCCCTCCCACACCTCAACTACTTGGCTGGTTCTGTATGTCATTTCTCCTCTTTATCTCTCCCTCCCACCAAACTTTCCTGCACATCGTGAAATGCAGTGCATTAAAAAACATTACTGTTTCCACTATTTTAATGGACCGCGGCTGCAAGCGGCCGCGCAACCTGGGCTCGAACTGGTTTTGCTCTGTTAATCTGGTCGTGAGGCAGTTTCCCAGCATCCGGACAGCGAAAATGGTGGCTAGTGTGATGGGCGAGTCCCATCCGGCTGCTTCCGGGACCCCCAGAGGTGATGGGCCCCCCTCCCAAAACCCATCTGCCCTCCCGGGGGCCCCATAGTCAGCTGGGCCCGGGGCGAGCAGAGTTCCAGATTCCCCAGCCGCTTGCCAGAGGCTCTTCATGCTATCCACTTGTGGTCGATTTCAACCATTGACAACATGGATATCCTTCTGGTCCATGTTTTGCATGGCCTTAGATATTAGTCTCATACTTCTAAAAACTTTTATTTTTTAATTTTTTTATATCCCACAAGGAATGCAGTCATTCTATATGTGTCCTTTCCCTTCTGACTAATTTCACTAAGCATGATACTCTCCATGTCCATCCATTTATAGGCAAATTGCATAACTTCATTATTCCTAACAGCTGCATAGTATTCCATTGTATAGAGTACCAAAGTCTTTTTATCCAGTCATCTATTCTTGGGCAATCAAATTCCATAACTGAATTTTTTCTAACAGCTGCATAGTATTGTGTTGTGTAGATGTACCATAGTTTCTTCTTTTTTTCATTTTGGACCACTCTGAGAGATGCTCAGGGGTTACTCCTGGTTATTCATTCAGGAATTACTCCTGGTGGTGCTTAGGGGTCATATGGGATGCTGGGACTCGAACTCGGGTCAGCTGTGTGCAAGGCAAATACCCTATTTGGTATGCTATCACTCCAGCCTCAAGTTTCTTTATCTAGTTGTAAGTTCTTGGGTACTCAAATTTCCTAACTTATTTTTTTTCTAACAGCTGCATACTATTCCATTGTGTAGACATACCATACTTTATTTAGTAATTTGTTCTTGGGCACACAGGTTGTTTTCAGATTCTGGCTATTGTGAATAGTGCTGTTATGAACATAGAAGTGCAGATGGTGTTTCTGCTGTGTGTTTCTGGGTCTCCAAGATATATTCAAAAGAGTGGTATGGCTGGGTCAAATGGGAGCTCAATTTCTAGTTTTTGGAGGAATGTCCATATTGTTTTCCACAAAGACTGTACCAGTTGACATTCCCACCAACAATGGATGAGAGTTCCTGTCCAAGGTCTTTGACAGGTCTTTAACCTAGGGGGTGGGGACATTATAAGAGAGGTAGTACAAGTTAGTCCAGCCAACAGGCACTAACTTACTTTGCACACTACAGACCCAGGTTTCATTCCTGGCACTGCATAGGAATTCTGCATCCTTGAGCCCCAGTGGGAGTAAGCACAGAGCCAGAAGTAAGCCCTGTGCTGGTTATAGCTTCCACACCCTCCCAACTCCCCGCAAAATAAATAAAACTAAAATAAAATAAAATAAAAAGACTGCTTGGTTGTAGATAGCATCATCCATAGACAAAACATTTTTGCTTGACAAAGGTTTGTCTTTGTTTTAATGCCTTGGGATCATTGGCTCAAACCCATCCTAGTTATGGCTTTACTCAAAGCCTAGTGATTTAAATGTTAATCTCATAAAAAATACTCTCTTAAAATCTTTGACTTAAGGGGTCAGAGTGGGAATACAACAGGTAGGGCGTTTGCCTTACACACAGCCCACATAGGTTTAATTGCCTGCACAGGTTCAATTCCCCCACCCAATCTGGTCCTCCATTCCCTCCCAGGAATGATCCCTGAATGCAGAGCCAGGAGACTGGGAGACTGGGTATGGCTGTGCCCCCCCCCCCCCCCAAGAATCTTTGATGAACTATCTGAGCACTGTGACTGAGTCAAGTTGACAAACTCTCTGTTAGATGTTTGAGTCAGACTTTCCATGCATCTTAAAAACAAGCTGTTTTTTTCCTTTCTACTTAAACTATTAATTATTAACATTTTACTGCCACACCTGTGGATTTAGCCCACTAGCACTCCCCTTTAAAGTCTGCCTCTTTTATTTTCCTTTCAACACCGTTCAACTGCTCTTTAAATCAACACAGAGTTTGCATTATTATTACTATTAGTCACAGCAGAGTTGTTGGTTAGACTCCAGATACATTTCCATTCTTGTTCTTTACTGTTGTTCTTTACTAGAGTTCAAAACCACCTCATGTGGGACTAGAAAGAGATCTCAGTGGGCCGCAACACATGCTTTACCATCAGGAAAATACAGAGGTAGTTCTTAAGGGGAGGAGTGTTAGCAGGCTCAATCCACAGAGTGGGAGTAAGCTGTCAATAACTAATATTTCAAGCAGGAAAACAGAACAAAACAAAGCACCATTTTATTTATTTATTTTTGGTTTTGGGGGTCATACCCAACTAGGGGTTACTCCTGGCTCTGTATTTAGGAGTTAGCCCTGGTGATGCTTGAGGATCACATGAGATGCCAGGGATCAAACATGGGTGGGCAGCGTGCAAGGCAAACGTCTTACCTGCTCTATCATCATCACTCCAGTCCCACAAAGCATGATTTTATTTTTTTTAAATTTTATTTTTATTACACCACCGTGAGTTATACAATTACAAAGATATTCATGATTGGGTTTCAGTCATACAGTATTCCAACACCCATACCTCCACCAATGCACATTTCCCACCACCAATGTCCCCAGATTCCCTCTCCCTCCCCCCAGCCTGCCTCTGCTTGCAGGCACTTTTCCCACTTCTCTCCCTTCCTCTCTCTTTCTCTCCCTTCTCTTACACATTGTGGCAAAGCATGAGTTTAAGGGTGTATAGAAGGTCCAGCTCAAATACCTACATGCCAGGAGTGAACTGAGCAGAGAGAGCAAGGAGCAAACTCATTCATTACCAAATGTGGTCTCTGAAACTAAACACAGCAGCCCCCACCTCTTCCCTTCTGAAGAAACAAAATCTACCTCATGCTCTGTTTGCTTAGTCTGCTTTGTCTCTTGGGAAGCAGTGCTAGGCTTCCACATGCCAACAAAAACCTCGCAGGCCCAGCTGGGGCTGTGGTCTAGAAAAGCACAGAACAATGAACTGGAAAGAGATTTTTTATGGGCATAAAAACAGATTAAAGTGGAGGAGGGAAATTCACCAGCATGGGCTGGAGAATAAGCTTGGAAAAGAGGAAGTAGGGGCATTTATTTATTTATCTATCCAATTTATTTATTTATTATTTATTTATTTTATGCATCTATTTATTTATTTATCTACTCATTTATTTATTTTTTTATCCATCTATCATCTATCTATCTATCTATCTATCTATCTATCTATCTATCTATCTATCTATCTATCTATTTGACTTTTTTGGGCCACACCTAGTGATGCTCAGGGGGTTACTCCTGCCTGTGCACTCAGAAATTACTCCTGGCAGTGCTGGGGGGGTAGTGGGGATGCATGTGGGATACCAGGGATCAAACCCAAATTGACCGTGTGCAAGGCAAATGCCCTCCCTGCTGTACTATTGTTTCCACCAAGTAGAGGTCTGGTTTTATTCCCAGCAGAGCTAGAATGCCCTAACAGTTTGTACTGCTATTCTAGCATTTTTCTTTTTTTTTTTTTAATCATGCAAATTTATGAGAAAGAACAGCGAGCATGTGCAGAACAGCCCATGAACATACATTGCCTGTATAGTCAATGGTTGGTGTGTGTTTTCAGTTGGTGTTGAGCAGGAAGGTAAATGCAGGTCAAAAGGGCTCTGCTGGGGCCAGAGTGATAGCAGAGCTGGTAGGGCATTTGCTTTGCATGGGCTGACCTGGGTTCAATCCCTGGCATCCCATGTGGTCCCCAAGCACCGTCAGGAGTAATTCCTGAGTATAGAGCCAAGAGTAACTCCCGAACATAGTGGGCTATGATTCAAAAAGCCAAAAGGAAAAATAGAAAACAGAAGGGCTCTGCTATACAGACTACACCAGACTGGAGTTCCACTCAGCACAAACGTGTTCTTATTTTTTTTTTAATCCTACATACTTGGGGGACAAAATAATGCTGGGGCTCGAACCCAGGCCTCCTACATGCAAAGTATATGCTCAATCCATTGAGCTATCTCTAGCCTGAAAAAAAGTGCTTTCAAGGTTGTGTTTTGACCCAATTGGAGCTGAAAGAAGTAGCTTTTCCAGGTGAGTTTGTTGCCAAACCCTCTAAAGTACAGGCCTCAGGCCAGAGTATTTTAGTGTTTCCTAACTCCTGAGGGTTTTCTGGGATGGGGAGGGGGTGAGAAGGGGCAAAAGTTGCAAAAAAAAAAAATTTTGACAGTGTCCAAGAACTCTACTCAAATCCGTTCTGACACTTTGGGGAGAAGGCATCGGATTCCACAGAAGACCGGCGCGCACTCCTTTACCTTAGGTGCTCCACGGCACCAGCTGTTCCGTGTGTTCCGCCCTGACAGACCACAAATCAGAGGGCTCCAGGATCCCTTCTCAGGTTCATGCAATTCAAGGAGCCAGTTTCATTCCTTAGGCCCCTCATTTCTTCCAAATGATCCCAAAATATTCCAATCAACAGTGCCAGGTGAAAGGCAACACACAAACTTCTGTCTCTGTGACATGAAGCTTCCCAGGGCAGCAGGAGGAACTTTGGCTCCCCCAGTCTGGAATCTTGGAATCTCTCTTGTATACTTTGATGAGCTTTTCCATCGCATAGTCATGGCTCCTGGCAGTAAAATTTAGCACCTCTCTCCTGATGGGAAATCAGGGTGGCTTTGGCAACCAGCCCCCCCCCCCCCCATTCCCATGTGGTTGCCAAAAGTTTTCTTCACTAACACAGAGCTGTGAAGAATCACAGAACATCTGGATGTAGGCTTCTGTGGCTTTGAAGTTTTCTCAGGAAATAAGGATAAGAGAGCAAAAGATACCCTTATTGCCCGAATGACCCAGGTCTGGGAGCTGGCTGCGAAATAGAAAACCACACACACACACACACACACACACACACACACAGGGAGAAATACACAGTGGTCATTTGAAAGGTCAAATATAAATGTTTATTTTTTGGTTTGATTTTTTTAACCAGCAACGCTCAGGTGTTCCTCCTGGCTCTGCACTCAGGAATCACTCCTGACAGTGCTTAGAGGACCATATGGGATGCTGGGGATTGAACCTGGGCTGGTAGCTTGCAAGGCAAGTTGCCCTACCCACTGCATGATTGTGCTGGCCCCAAATATAATTGTTCTCATAACGTATGAAGGGGACTGGAGCTCGAGTACACACAGTTCTCCTCCCACTCCCTAGATTTTATGGGGAGCATGTAATAATTACGGTAAGTATTTGCTTTAGAGGCAGGGGAGATAACTAAAGGATACTAGCCCCCTTGCTGGAATAAAGTCAAGTTTTTAATGAAGCAAAAAGCAAAAAGCAACAGCAAAGATGTTTCCACAAGAGCAGGGACTGGGGGTCCCAAAGACATCATCAGAAATTTTTGGCTTTGTCTTTTTTTTTCAGATTTCAAACTTCTGACCTTTTTAATTCCCTCCCACTCTCCTCCCCGAATGAGGGAGGTCTGAGGATTTGATGTTGAGCCAAGCTCATGCATTGCCATGGTGACTATAAACTGTCATGCCCCATGGTTTTGATGTTGAAGTATTTTAATGGGAGTAGAATAAGCTAGAGTTCACTCAGAGGCCACCTAGGACTGACCTATGCTTGCTGGCCCTGACTGTAGCAAAATGGAGAGAACTCACAGGGATCTCGTAAAAGTGTGGTGTCTGGCGACGGTTTTTACCACCATAAATTAGAACTGGATTGGAGCCTTGCTGCTGGACAGTCCATTCACCTTATTTATCCTTCTTCAGCCTCTCATGACCTCACACATACCTTTTACTACCGACCTCCCTGACATTACAGACCCCAATACCGAGGGGCCTATTAGTGACTAATCCCTAGCACAGAGAAAGCTCTCAATCCCCTGACCCAGGGTTGAAGTTCTCTCTGCTACTCCCGCTCTCCTGACCTTTTCTTTCTCCCCCACTATTCTCCACTCTGGATGGTCTGTGCAGCGGCAACCTTGGAGGCTCCTTAGCGGTGCATTCTGGGAAATTCTTTCGTTTCTTTCTGCATTTTTGACACCCCTGATCCTAGGTTTTCTTCTTTTATTGAATTCTTTGTTTTGCTGGAGCAGATTGTCTAACGTCTTCTCCAGAATAGGTATGTGAAAGTACACTTTTGGAGAGCACAGTGAGCTAAAGTCTCTTCTTCTACCTCCATATGCTAATCTTTTGATTTGCTTGGATAACTTAGAAGTCTATATTGAATGAATGAATATATAAATGTATATATAAATCAGAATTTTTTTGGCTTTTTTGGGTCACACCCCCAGCAATGCTCAGGGGGTTACTCCTGGCTCTTCACTCAGGAAGTTCTCCTGGCGGTGCTCAGGGGGACCATATGGGATGGTGGGGATCGAGCCTCGATTGGCCGCATAAAAGGCAAATGCCCTACCCGCTGTGCTATCACTCCTGCCCCTTTAAGATTTATTTTGTTTTGATTTTCGACCCACACCGGTGGTGCTAGGGCTTACTCCTGACTCTGTCTTCACTGTATCACTGTCTTCCCGTTCACCGTCGATTTGCTTTCGAGCGGGCACCAGTAACTTCTCCATATGACCTGTCTCATGCAAGTAGAGCCCAAGGGTACCTGCTTGCTCCAGGAACATAAAGAGCCAGAAACCATTCCATCAGGTCATGGAAATGAGGTCTATAATTGTTACTGGTATCTGGCATATCAAATATGACAGCGGATAGCTTGCCAGGCTCTGCCGTGCAGGTAGCATACTCTTGTAGTCATCTCAAAATCCAGCATTTATTTATTTTATTTATTTATTTTTTTTTTGCTTTTTTGGGTCATACCCGGCAATGCTCAGGGGTTACTCCTGGCTCTGCACTCAGGAATTACTCCTGGCGGTGCTCGAGGGGACCATATGGGACGCCGGGGGATCGAACCGGGCTGGCACAGGCCGGCCGCGGTACGAGGCAAAAGCCCTACCCGCTGGGCTATCGGCTCCGGTCCCATAAATCCAGCATTTAATGATGAACCGGGCGGCTGCAGCAGAGCAGCGAGCCCGGGCTATGATAGGCTGGTCTGCTGGGTGGAGTTCTGACGGGGGGAGTCAGATGTGGAAAATGGAGGTCCTCATGGAGTGGGGGTTCGTCTGGCTTGTTGTGAGGCTCTGCTGGGGTGGCGGGCCAGGGCTAGAACCTGCCATCCCTCCCGGGCACCTCATGAGTGGCTGGGCACGAGTGAGGAGCCAGTAGCAGCTCTGCCCCATGTCTGTCTCTGGATCAGCATACCTGGGCTGGATTTAAAAGACTGCAGCAGGGGTGGATCTCGATGAGCCGGACTGTGATAGGCTGGTCTGCTGGGTGGAGTTCTGACAGGGGGAATTCGGATGTGGAAAATGGAGGTCCTCATGGAGTTGGGGGTCATCTGGCTTGTTGTGAGGCTCTGCTGGGGTGGCGGGCCAGGGCTAGAATCTGCCATCCCTCCCAGGCACCTCATGAGTGGCTGGGCACTGTGAGAGCCAGTAGCAGCTCTCACTCCTGACTCTACGCTGAGCAATCACTTGTGGTAGGCTTGGGGAGACCATATGGGACCAGGATAGCCACATGCAAGGCAAACACCCTACCTGTTGTACTATCACTCTGGTCCTTTACAGAATTTTAAATTGATGTTCGTTGTCTTAGGTGAAACTGTGAAGGTGCTATTCCACAGTTGCTCAAGGGCCTGTCAGTCAAGAGAAACTATCAGTCAAAAAAGAACCTGATTGGAGAGAAGCCATCTGGTTGGAATATGGAAGACTCAGGGCCCTTCCTCCAAGCAACCATCTTGCCTCTAAGAAGAGGAGTTTCAGGGCCAGAGCCATAACACAGTGGGGGAGGGCCATTTCGCCTTGCACGCCGACCCTGGTTCGATCCCTGGCATCCCATATGGTCCTCTGAGCTCTGCCAAGAGTAATTTCTTAGTGAAGAGCCAGTAGTGGGTGTGACCCAAAAGGAAAAAAAAAAACAGAAGAGGGATTTCAGGGAAAGGAAGCAGGGCAGCACGTTCTTAAGAGGGTAGATATAGCCCATTAGGCCCCGGAATGATGGATGAATTCCCTTTTTTTTTGAAGTTGCAATCTATTTTATTATTATTATTATTATCATTATCATTATTAATGATTTGGTAATACATGGTAATATCCCATGTATTACCGTGGGGATATACAATTACAAAGATGTTCATGTTTGGGTTTCTTGGGTTTCGATCATATGGTGTTTCTAGCACCCATCCCTCCACCAGTGCCCATTTCCTACCACCATGTCCCCGATTTCCTCTCCCCTGAATTCCCTCTTAGACTGATTCCTGGAGACACATTCTCTCTGACCTGCAACCCCAAACAAAGTTAAGGATCTATTTGAGAAGAGAAAACAAACTGAGGACAGATGTCCTTATCTGATTCTTGTTTTTGGTTTTGGGGTCAAGCCTAGTGGTGCTCAGGAGCTCCTACTCCTGGTTTGATGCTTGGTGGTTGCTCTCTGTGGTGCTAGCAGGGACGATGGGGTCAAACCCAAGTGTCCCTATGAGAAGCATGTGTCCCATCCCTTGGAACTGCCTTCTGGCTCTTTGTATTCCTTTTTTATGCACATATTCTTCTCTCTCCCTCCCACCCCTGTCTCTTTAATAAAAAAAAAGAGCTATTTTAAGGGGATAGGGAGCAATCCTAGCAGTGCTCAGGGCTTACTCCTGGTTCTGTGCTCAGGGATGGCTCCTGGTGGGCTTGGGGGTCATTTGGAATGCCGAGAATTGAATCCAGGCTGGCTGAGTGCAGGGCAAGCACCTTACCCTCCGTACAATTTGTTTGCTCCTGGCCCTGACTCATAGTAGTGTTTTGGGGGCTACTCCCAACTTGGAGTTCTAGGGCCTCTGTTTTTGTGTGGGGGCCATGTGACATCAGGGATCCAGCAAGTGAAGGATGTACCTCAGGCCTTTGAGCTGTTTCTCCGGCCCATCTGTCCTGGTGTATGACTTTTCATGGAAGGTGGAGATGACAATTTCTGATCAGCTTCAGAAATTAGTATGTGAACTCTTTTGTAATTTCCTTCTCTGAAGATTTTTGGTATTTTTCTGTTATTTTTTTTTCCTTTTTCTCAAATGTCATGATTATGAACTCTGGTGTGGGCACTTTTTTCATTCATTATACTTAAGAAGTCTTTCTCGAAGAAAAGTCCAAATCCAGAAAATATTTTAAGCAAAATTTCCTTGTATAGTTTCTTAATAATTTCTTCTCTTTTATCTTCTTTTCTTTCCCTTTCTGGAATACCTATTATTAAAATGTCGATCCTCTTTGAGAATAAGATTCTCTCATTTCATTAGTTTTTCTTGTTCATTTTTCTTTCTCTTTTTTTTTTTCCTTTGGGTCACACCCGGCAATGCTCAGGGGTTTCTCCTGGCTCTGCACTCAGGAATTACTCCTGGCGGTGCTCGGGGACCATATGGGATGCCGGGGGATCGAACCGGGGCGGCATGGCGGCAGTCGCAAAGGCAAATGCCCTACCCGCTGGGCTATCGCTCCGGCCCCATTTTTATTTCTTTTGATTCTGTTTTTTGAAAATTTCCAGTCTTTTTTAGCCCTACCAAGTGATAGGTGTGGTTCAGGGGTCACTCCATCAATATTCTGCCATCAATATTCTGGCCCCAGCAAGGGCTTGCATTGTACTGCTTGCATTGTACTTCTGCAAGGTCCGTAGGTGCTTGGGGTCACCAGAGCCACATTTAGTGATGTGTAGTGGTCACCAGGACTACACTTAGAAGTTTCTATGTTGGGGGAGTGTGTCATATAGTGCTGGGGATAGAACCCAGATCCTTGCATATTGCAAGTATGTACCCTGGACCTCTTACCAGTCTCTCAGCTCTGAGCTGTTCTTTTAAATTCTGTTTCATCTTTCAAGACTTTTCATTATAATCTGAATATTCACTTTTTGAGACTCTTGTTCTTAGCTTAATGGATACATTATTTTACCCGATTCAAAAGGTCTTTGTAGATTTTAGAACATTTTCTTATTTTTACTCTTTCTTCTTCATCTAGGTTTCTTTGATTAACTGGTTGTATGGATTTTTTTTTTACCTTGGTAGTAGAATCAAATAGTCAGAACTGTGCAACTCTGCGCCCACTTCCTTTTTGTCAAAACTGCCGTGGGACCTCGAGGATTAGCTTAGAAAGCAATAAATTGTACTGGTCAAAGGCTTGTGGGTAGGATGGTGTGAGCATGTTTGTAGCAACTGCTTTCTTACCTATTTTTTTTTCTTTTTCTTTTTTTTTTTTTGTTTTTTGGCTATACCCAACAATGCTCCAGGGCTACTTATTACTCTCCTGGCTCTGTGCTCAAGGATTACTCCTGGTGGTGTTTGGGGATCAAATGGGAGGCTGGATATTGAACGTAGGCCAGCTGTGTGCAAGGTAAGCATGCTACCTGCTACACTATTGTTCAAGCTCCTCTTTTAGCTTTGATGGCACCAATACAAAACTTCGCAAATCACCCTGCATTGATCTGGACTTCTGTGAAACAGAGCTGATGGAGGAGACTGTGGCAGTACCCTTTGGTCCTACTGACTTAATATCATACTACAAAAGTAAGGCCCAATAATGTTCTCCACCAACATGTATGATATGCTCATTCGTACATTCTGTGTGTGTTCCTCCATGGTGCAGCTCATCATGCCCCCTCATAAGTTGCCATGATTTTCCCTTTGCATTTTTTCATGGAAATCCTAAATATGTATGATGTGTATATAGACCTATCACATCACCTCAACTATACTCAACTTGAAACTGGACAACCCTCCCCACCCCCAGTCTCTTTCTGAAGCTTTTTTTTAATTCACTGAGCATGTATTTATTGAATTTACAATTGCATTTTTCTTGATTCTGGAGATACAGTGATGGACAAGGCAGTCACTGGTCTCTTTCTGCAGCCTCTGCTGGCCAAGGGAGCTTTTCCACTGAGACTTTCTTCTTGCAGATAAAGCCCTTTTTGATATTTAGCTATTCCTGTGGTTTTCAAATGACAGTGAAAATACTGCAAATGTCCCCAATTCCTCAATTGCCTGTTATATTTACTTAATTTTATTTATGTAGTTTTTTGAGTTGTGGTGCTTGGGGACCATGCTGATATTCGAGTCAGTGTAGTTAGTATCTATAGGCATTTTCCCCTTGAGGTGATAAGTCTCTATAGAGAGGAACCTTAACCCAAGTACCAGACACCGGTGCCTGGCATTTGGGAGCAGAGTTGAGGAGCGATGCTTAGGCCCACAATATGCTGGCTTGTATGCAATCCCTGTTTTTCAGACAGATGCTAATAGTCATCACTAGTTGGGCCCAGTAGTCCCAAGTTTGGAGCCTGATTGGGTTACCTCTCTAAATGTCAACCCCCACTGTTCTGCTGGGCTGGAAAGGAGTAATTGTCTGCCGGGGGAAAGGAAGAGAACAGATGGGTGGGATAATAGCTTAGACTTGGCATCTCCAGTTCCTGAACTTCTTTAGGATCTGAGGAACAGAGAGGCTTGGCTGTTTTTTTTTTCCCACTTCCTTCTTTTCTGCTAACTCGTTCTCAGGACCTTCTGGTTCATCTGCTTCTTAACCTCTAAAATTTTATAGACAGTTATTTTCTACCGATTTTTCTCCTTTATCTTCTTAATCTTTGCAGGTTTAAAAACAAAAACAAACAAGAATACTTCTGGTAATGTCATTTTATCTAAAAGTTTCAAGATTGGATTTATGATGATATAAAACTCCCATTTTTTCTAGTGGGGGGAAGTTCTAAAACAGTACTTAAATTTCTTGGGGGCCACTCTGTAAAAGTACTTTCCTGATGAACTGTTGTGATTTTATTGTCTCTCCAGTAGTGGTAAGCGTAACATGAGTAGGCAATTTCAATATCTTCAATAGGTAACTTTTTATTTTAAATATTTTTTAAAAGATGCCCTAGAGGTGACTATAAGAGTATGCCATCCACATGGCAGAGCCTGGCAAGCTACCCGTGTCGTATTTGATATGCCAAATACCAGTAACAATTATAGACCTCATTCCCATTACCTGATGGAATGGTTTCTGGCTCTTTCTGTTCTGGAGCAAGCAGATGCCCTTGGGCTATACTAGCATGAGACAGGACATATGGAGATGTTACTGGTGCCCGCTTCAGCAAATCGATGATGAACGGGAAGACAGTGATACAGTGATACAGGACGGAGGTGTTCTAGATGCCATGGTCAGCCAGAGTTGCCTCTGTTGACTACAGGGTTTAGAAGAAGCAAATGGAAGATCTCCTGGCTGTAAAATAAGAGCCTGTCCTATCTGAAGGTTAGCCACCACTGCCCTGTTTTACACAACACGTCGATGTATATCATTAAGTTATCTTAGTAATGCTCTGTTTTTTTTGATTTTGGCCACACCTACTGGTGCTCAAGACTTACTCCTGGCTCTGCGCTCAGGGCTTATTCCTGGCAGAGCTCAGAGGACCATATTTGGTGCTGGGGATTGAATTTGTGTCAGCTGCATGCAAAGCAAGTGCCCCACTCATCTTGGTTTTTTGGTGGGAGGGTGACACATGTGCCCTAAGCAGTGCACAGGTGGTTCGGAGGGTCCACGGGTGATTCTTGTCCAACTGGACTGTCGATTCAATGCAAGGACCCAAGGGGGTGATACTGTATCAGTCCTGGATGCTGGGATTCCTGGAGCACTCCGGCAGTGCTTGGGAAATCTTTTGATGCTGGGAATCAAAGCTGTATCAGATACATTCAAGGTGCTGTAGCATCCCTGGCCCTTCCTTGGAACATTAAAGAGATAATGTAAAAATAAAATAAAAAAGGCCATGAAACCCCACCCCAGCAGTGTCCATGGTGCTTGGATAAATGCAATATACGGAGAAAGGAGCAGTGGACCTGCCATGGATGGGTCCATGTGGCTCTTGGTGTGAACTCAAAAACATAAATCCCAGCAAAAGGCTCCAGAAAGCGAAAAGTGACACCTTACATAAAGCCATTTCTATGAAACTACCCTAGAAGGAGGATCTGTGGGGAGGTCAGCAGGTTAGTGGTGCCTGGGGCTGGGCTGAGGCAGGACAGAGCATTGCCACGCGCATGAGCTAACTGCTTGTACCCAGCTGTGGAAACGAACTCCAAAACATTGCATGATACACTTGCAACCAGGAATGGCATGATACAGAAATTATATTTCAACAAAGCTGCTAAACATGATAAAAAAGAAGACGGACAAAAAAAATTGATTAGGGAGAGACTCCTCAGCTCGGGAAATGGGTGGAAAGGGATAGTTCTGCCTCCCTGGTTCTCTGTTGACCTAGATTTTAGTGTGCACCAGGTTTTAGAATCTTTCTGTTGTTGTTAATCTACCTACTCTGTCGCTGCGCCCTTGGGGAAGAGGTAGAGACCCAGTCTCCTTCTCAATCCTTCTCACTAGGTGAAATCGGAAAACCCAAGAGAGAGAAGCCCCTGAGACTCCCCCTGGCTGCCTCTCCCAGACGAACCCCTTTTCCACCCACCCAGTCAGCGGCCTCTTCAGTTCCCCTTTGAGCTGTTACTTTGAGTCATTCAAGCACAGAACACAAAGCTCTACATTTTCAGTGTGAGCAAATTCAACAAAACGTTCCAATTGCAGCTCCAAGAGATGTTGTGTTTGCTCTGGAGCCAGCCTCATCGGGGAGAGGTTTTGGAGGTGTGATGGGATGGGCTGGAAGCTGCAGGTTAGGGACTTGGCTGAGCAGTTGCTGCTATTAAGGACTCCAGACCATGAAAATCCAAACTGGGAGAAAGCCAGCTCCACAAAGCAGGGTGAAGATAGTTAAAGAAGAAAATGGAAAATAGGTTCAGGGGCCAGAGCAATGGTGCAGTGGGTATGGCATTTGCCTGGCACATAGCAAACATGGATTCAATCCCCAATACCCCATGTGGTCCCCTGAGCAATCCCTGAGTGCAGAGCCAAGAGTAAACCCTGAAAATTTCCAAGTATGACTCCCAAACAAAAACAAAAAAAAATAGCTTCAGGAAAGTGGAGTACAGAGAATTAGGCACGCAGGAACCCTGGTTTGAATCCAGTCCCTTAGCATGCTGGGAGTAGCCTTTGTTGGCTCCTGGATGTAGTCCAAAATGCCCCCTGCAAATAGCTTTTTCATAGTACCCCCCACACTATATAAAATATATATGATATATAATAAATATATACTTATATTTTGCATTTGGCTTCTATACAATCTTATTTAACCTTCATCATAACCAGGAACGGTTGCCCCAGGAAACTGAAGGTGAGAGATAAAAATCAAGGGAGAAGCTGGAAAACCAGCCCATCCTTTTGACTTACCTTTATTCTTTTACTGTACTCTGTATCTAGACGGGTGCATTTTCTATACATAGATATGTGCCATGTAACTGTAGGTGTGTGTATGCGTGAGTATATACAACACATGCATGTGAAATGTACATGCGTGTGTATATATATGGATCTAGTCGCTGATTGCATGTATGTGTCAATATTTACATCTCTCTGTATTGATGCTACCAAGTGCCTATTGTGTGCTTGTTTTAAATTCCTTACAATGCCCCTTACGGCAATCCAATGAAGCTGGCGCTGTTTTAGGGGAAGGAACATTTCCCAAATCTTGGACCCCAGGAACCACCCCAGGATACTCAGCACCACAGCATGGACTGGAGTGTGTTGTAACCTGCCTGGCTGGGCTCAGGGGCCTGGGGACTCCACCTACTGGCGCTGTGCTGGGGATCAGACTCTGCATCTTGCATATGCAGACACATGTCCTTCCTCCACACCCACAGTTCTGACCCAGACACGTTTCAACTGATGAGGAACTGGAGGCACAGATGCCCACCCCACTGCTCCACGAGTTTCTACTGTGTGAGAACTGGAGGCCGAACCACACCATGTTGGAGCTGCTGCATTGCTGAGTGTGGGGCTGGCTCCAGGGTCCAGGGGCCACTCAGGCACTGGCTTCCGAAGGGGCAGTCTGTGCTGCTTGCTCTGGCTTCAATAACTGCACGGCTTCCACTCCCTGCTCTCAGGGCTCAGCTGCCGCCTGTCTTCTCAGTGGTCTGCGCTTCTCTCTCCTCCCAGAGTCCTGATTGGCTTTTGCTTCTATTACTACCAGCCTCATGGTGCTGCCTCAGGATGGACGGCAGAGGCATATGGACTTTATGGATCTCTGTATTTTTGAAGAGAGAGGAGTGTTGATATATTATCTTCTCTGCATGTTAAAAATGGCCCTTTAAAAGCTTTATGGATATATTTACATGGAAATCTTCCAGCAAAAGAACATACTATAATGCAAAGAAATTTGTTGCCAATATTGTTTCATTTCTAAACCAACATTGAATGAGGTCTAAGTAAATATTTATGATTTGTCTTGAAATGTGACAGGCCCATGACATGGTAATTAATTTTACTGTGGGCTGAATTCGGAATGACTTTGGTAATATATGAGTAGGTGTGTAAAATGTTTATAGGGCTTTCAAAAAATAAGCCCCAGGCTTAAATGAAACCTTAATCAGACAACCAAGGAGGAATAAAATTGCAATTCTAATTTTGCTGATAGAATTTCAGTGGGAAGCAAGGAGCTTTAGAGATTGATATTCCTGGCAGAGAATCTTATTTGGGGGTGGGGGGCTGTACGGTTAGATTATTTGGAAAGTTCCAATACATTTACTTTTTTAAGAAATGTATGCATTGAGCATTGGTTAAAAAAAAAGCTAAATTTAGAAAATTGGCTTTGGTTTAGGGCAAGAGCTACAAGAAAACACATATTTCATAACTCTCTAAGAGGCCAGAGCAGTGCTGTGTCATCCGACCTCCATTTTTTGGGTACTTCTTCCTCTCACCTTTTATTTTTAATCCATCAGCAAATTTGTGTGTGTGTGTGTGTGTGTGTGTGTGTGTGTATTTGTCCTAACCTTAAAAAATACATCCAGTACCTGGACCTGGCTGCTTCTCACCACCACTGTTGCCACTGACCTCAGTCCCATTCCAGTCCCAGGCCACCTACCTGCTCTCCTTCCCCTCGGAGACTATCTCCTATCATCTCCTTCCCGAGCAGTGGTAATTCACATGGCAGCCAGAGAGACCTGGGTGAGAATAATGGGTGAGAAAATCCCGAGCTCACATCACTTCTCTGCCCCCGGCTTGCCCCTTTCCCTCACACAGGAAGCCAGATGACTGCAGAGCTCTTAGCTCTGCCAGCTCTGCTTTCTTCCTGCCTCTTCCCGGCCCCCCACTACTGCAGAACACAGGCTCCTGTGTAAGGCCTCCAGCTCTGCTGCCTTGTTAGCCTGACCAGCTCTTCCCCCACTGCGGCCTCCTGCCTCCCCAGGTCTTCATGCTTGTGTGGCCTTCTCAGGGGGTCCTCACCTGCCCACTTATTTCACATACCCCCACTTCCCTGACCCCGTGTCTGCTTGGCATTTATTTATTATTAGACTCATCACCCTGGAACTAGATATGCTACTTATTTTGCTTCAGGCATAAGCTCCTTGAGGTCAGAAATTTGCAGAGTAAGAACATTTATTTTTTGGGGGGATTTTTGGGTCACATCTGGCAATGCTCAGGTCTTGCTCTTGACTCTGCACTCAGAGATCACGCCTGGTGAGACCCTTTGTGGTGCTGGGGATTGAACCTGGGTGGATAGCGTATAAGGCAAGTGCCTCACCTGCTATAATATTGATCTGGCTGGCCCCATGGCTCTATCTCTAGAACCTATGGAAAAGCCAAGTATGCAGTAGGCATACAAGAAGTGTTTATTGAACACATGGGTGGGTGGGCAAACGGGGTGCATAGACAGATTTATGCTTGTGTGTAAGTATGAATAGAAGGATGGAAAGGTGGATGGATGGGTGGATGGGGAAGTGGAAGAAAATATTCTCATCCCGGTGCTGTGGAGGATCAGGGAGGAAAGTTAAACTTTGTAGCCTATCCAGAAGGGGCCGTTGAAGGGATATTGAAATCCCTGGAATCTCAGAGTAAAATTGCTGAATAATGGACCAGTGGTAAGATTATTTCTATAAAACAAATAGATTTCTAGAACATCTATCTCAAAAAATATTTCTATGAAATAAATGGCAGATGTAGCAGCACCAAATGAACTAGGAAGCTTGAACCCAGAACTGAGGTTAAAGGATTAAAGGATGAAAGGAATGTAATTATCTAGCACATGCTGCTACCTGGCTGGCGTGCATTCTAAGGAAAACGTTTTTCTCAGTACAGAGACAGGCTTGGGCCTTACTCAGCCTGCAGTGTGGCCACAAGTCTCAGGACTCTTGAGAGTTCCCAAAAACCTCATTTCTACAGTGGAAATGGGGGAGTATGAAGTCATAAATCAATGTGCTACTTTGCAGTGTAGAGTGTACTGTGAGTAATATAATACACTCAATGCTGGAACAGCTACATGTATTGAGCAATTACTGTGTTCTAAGTGCTGTTCCTACAGTATCTCCTTTGATCCTCTTGGGCTATTATTGTCCCCTAGAAAATATTCAGTCTCAACATTTATTGGGCATTTACTAAGTGACAGTCAACATGCTAGGCACCAAGGCTGCACAACTGTGTGAACCTCAGGGAACCTGCAATCGAGCAGAGGCACCCCCCAGAACATCAGTCATTGCTGTTAAGTTCCCATGGAAGATGCAGTGAATGAGGACAGACTAGTAGGAAAAATGAAAAATTCTCAAAAACAAAAAACAAACAAATGACCCCATCTCCTTGTCCTCAATTTTCAGTCCCTTCTTTGCTGATGAATAGGTTTTCCAGTGAGATCATTTCATGTACTGCCACTATTTGTATTTACAATGGCTAAAAATTGGGTTAAAAAGCTATCCAGGGGCTAGTTCAAAAGGAAGAGGAGTGGAGATTCTGGGCCTTCACTTCTTTCCAGTCTAAGTCTTCCCTCTGGAGATTTGTTTCTGGGAAGCAAGGTTTGAGATCTCCTTGTAGGTGGCCTGACATAGAGGTTCAAGATGCTACCAATCAACTCACAGAAGGGTCCCACATGGGAAGAGAAGCTGTAATGTCTGCTAATACTTTATCTGAAAATAAAAAGGGGTAAACTTCACTTAAATTTAATTCAATACACACATGTCTGTTAGCACCATGTCACATACAAACCTGAAGCAGAGGGAGAGAGAGAGAAAGAGAGAGAGAGAGAGAGAGAGAGAGAGAGAGAGAGAGAGAGAGAGAGAGAGAGAGAGAGAGAGAGAGAGTGGGGGGAACTGGCACATTGGTGGTGGGAAATGTATACTGGTGAGGGGGACCGTGTTGGAACATTGTATGACTGAAACTGATTATGAACAATTTTGTAAACTGTGTAACTCTCGGCAACTTGATTTAAAAAAAAACAACAAACTCACACAAGGCACCTGTGTTAGGGCTCTAGACAGGCTTTAACAGGTTGTGGCCCTTTGTTGCGGGGTGGGAGTGTTTGAAAAAAATTTTTGGGTCACACCTGGCAGAGCTTAGGGACTAGACCTTGCTTTGTGCTCAGGAATTACTTCTGGTGATGCTTGGGGTACCACAGAGCGTGCTGAAGATTTGAAATGGGTTGGACATCTGCAAGGTAAATGTCTTATCCCCTGTACTATCCCTCTAGCTTTCTAGTTCTGGTCCTTTAAAATGATGTTTTCTGTCCTTTGCATAAAACAGGATGGCTAGTCTGAAGAGAACTAGGAGTACAGATTTGTTACTTAATTCACTTACAACTTGATCACTTGATCACTTGAATCCTGTTATTCATCGATTTGCTCGAGCGGGCGCCAGTAACATTTCCATTGGACCCTATCACATGCCAATGTAGCCCAATGGCATCTGGTTGATTCAGGAATATGAAGAGCCTCAAACTGTTCCTTCAGGGTCTTGACAAGGAAGTCTGACCATCTTGTAGGTGGGCGGCCACATGATCTTTTGACATCCCGTGGGATCCAGTCGGTAATGGCTCTAGTCCAGCGGTTGTCTCCAAATCACATTCCATGTCCAGCCCATCTGATTTTCGATGCCTTGGCAAACGAGACAGCATCCCTGATTCTGGAATAGCGATGGAGGTCAGAACTCCGGATTCCTTCTCTCACTTGAGTGAGGCGTGATATTCCAAGCATAGCTCTTTCGATTCCTCTCTGGGAGACCCGGATAGCATTCTCATCCTGCTTTCGTAGGGCCCAGGTCTCTGAGGTGTATGTTAATGCAGGTGGAGTCAAAGAGATGTGCCCGGAACCGGAGGTTCTTTGTCCTTTTAGCTATTTCTTCAATGCCTTTGAAGGCATTCCATGCCGCTCTCTCTTCCTCCTGCGCAGCTCAGGTTTTAGGTCGTTCATCATGTTGACTTCTCGACCTAGGTACACATAACTGCTGCATTCAGAGATATTTGTTCCATTGAGAGTGAATGGGGCCTCTGGAACTAGTTCATTTTTCATGAACATAGTTTTCTTTAGATTCAGCTGTTTTCTTTAGGTTCTTTAGATTCACTTACAGCACTTTAAAAAAAAAGTTTGTGGTTTTGAGGATTGCGGCGTGGGGTCTCACACATACAAGATGCATATGCCCACCACTGAACCACCTTTCAGGCCCTTGCACTGTGTTTCTCAAGTGGCATGAGCTGCTGTCTGGTGTCCTTTGAAGAAACTTCCTGTGTTCTGTGTTTTTTCTTTTTCTTTTTTTTTTTGTCTGTGAGCCTTTTAATCAACAATTCCATCTTTTATCACAAATATTACTTGTAGTAATAGGAAAGACGGAAGTGTAACTTTATCTTTTTTTCTTTTATCTGGTGAAATTGAGTTTATATTTTGAAAATTTCCTGTCTCCTCTATGCACCATTTTTGTTGATGCCTTTTCCTAGTCTGACAATAATTTTCCTTTGCATGAAAGACAATTTGCATAACTGCTCCATATGTAAAGCAGTGTTTCTTGGTGAATCAGTCCTAGAAAACCCCTAAGAGCCTGTGACTGCATCTCTGCCTCAGCCAGTTTCTCCTGTTTGACACCCCAGGCTCAGAGGCTCACATTAGCCTCCCCTCCATGCTCTCCTTCTTTCCAAGGCCCGACCAGGGAATTGGCTTTTCCAGGGGGAGGTTCTCCAAGGCCAGGAGGGGGGGGCTGATTGGGTCCCCACGGGTCTGGGGTCCCCGGGTTGGGACCGACTGTCCCCTCTGACCAATAGAAACACAACCACCAGTTCTAGAAAATCTAAGACTTTAATTTTTTATTCACACACTCCTCACACCAACTCCCTACACACACACACACACACACACACACACACACACACACACACACACACACACCAGAATCAAATCTGCCAGAGATATATAGTTTATGAAGGCTGGTGGTAGGAAACTTAAAAGGTAAAAGACTCTTTTATCTTGAAAACAATGAGGTGAGAACAGGCTTCCCTTCATGGGGTAAAATCCATCAGGGGCCACTCCCCTGCTTCTGGGGTTATAGGGTGGTACACAGGTATCTTGTTTTTTTCTCATCCTTGGCTGGTAAACAATCATTTCAATAATATTTCTAATCACTTTGTATAAACACAGTAGAGAGACAAGCATTTATCTACACCTTGGATTAAATTTATAGAGTGACCTTTGTTGGGAGATCATGCCATATAGCTAAAACTATGTTTCCCTCACCAGATTGATCATTCCCAGCCACCTCAGGGTCCCTATCGATCCACTACTTATCTTTGGGCCAGAGCAGAGCTTGTTCTGTGACCTAGCTCTTTATCTTTGGGTCAGAACAGAGATTGCTCTAAGGTCTTGTTCTCGGAACATTGTGCAGGACACTTAGTGGTCCTAGGTTGAAGCCCGAGTGATGTATTTTCCTGGTTTCATCCAGTCCCAGGTGGGACCCTCCTTTTTGGGGTATGAGGAATTAGACTAAATCCAAAGGCAACTTGAGGTTTTCAGTTAGGAAACATGCTGGAAGCCCAGGAGTAATTAATTCAGAGTTAATTAACACACAAATGCACTGCCTTAAACCGTCTTCCTGTGTCTACTCAAAAAATCCTTTAGCATAAGCATATGTAAAAGGAGAGAGAGGAACAAACTTTCATTTACAAAACAAAACACAGGGCTAGCAAGTAGGGGCTGAAAATAAAGAGTATCAGGGAGGGACAGAGTACAGACTGTTGAGGGTGGAGCCAAAGGCCTTTTTCTGGGCCAACTCCAGGCCCTGAGAGGCAGGAGTCACTTGATTCTCAGGCCTGGGAGGGGAAAAACTTGCAGCAAGCTCCTGGGCTCCTTATATCCAGGATGGAGTTCTGATTTGTGGTCACCTGGCCAAGCCTGCAACCTTTGCTCTCATCTCCTCAAGGTGCCTCTTTGCACAGGAGATGGTGGTTAGTGGGTAAGTCCTTCAGTTCAGATTTGGCTGTTTGGGCACCTTTTTTTTTGATGGGGATGTGGTGTTTGAGCTCACCTGGTGGCGATCAGGGGTTTTTCTTGGGTTTTTACTCATGAATTACTTCTGACAGTGCTTGGGGAACCTGTGGATTACCGGGGATAGAAGCATAAAGTCAGCCACGTGCAAGGCAAACAGTTTACCTGCTGTGCTATCATTCTCAGCCCTGGACACATCAGTTAGCTGCAGTGAGCAAATGCCAGAATTCTCATTTGGAGAGGGGGATAATAATCCTACTTTGTAAGCTCATTGTGAAAGATGACACGAGAAGTCATGTAATGAGAAGCCATGTTGAAAGAAGGCAGCAAACCCTCCCCAACCAGGGCAGGACTACTCATGGAAAGTTACCAATTTAGGGCCTAAGTGACCTTTTCATCTTGCTATCTACAAAAGGCCCAGAACAAATTCCTATTAGAGGTTATGAGACCCCGCCCAGAACCTGCTATCTGGCCTGAATTGCCTTAATTGCATTCCTGCGCGTATGCATAGCCGTTACTGCCCCATAATCCCACACGCGTGTCTAGCGCACCAAATATAGAAAGAAGTATTGTGTATGATCTGATTGGTAGGTGATGGTTACCTGGTACAAAGTGATTGGCTGCATGCGGCGCAGACCTTGATGTAGTATTTTAGATCTATTGGATAGTTATGTGCGGGCTTTTCTGTAGCGGCGGGAATTATCTCTTAAAAGACCCTCCCTGGAAGGGCTTGGGGCTCTTAGCCACTGACTGCTTGTGGTCATGCTATGAGCCCGAGTATACTCGAATATTAATAAAAAACTTGCTTTTACATAGGACCCGGTCTCTCAGAGTTTTCCTTGGTAGGTGCGGCGTTCTGAGGCTCCCCAGTCAGTCACCCCATCGGGTGGCCAACTCTTTCAAAATAATGCACTTAGCCCAATATTTAGTAAGTTGTCCAAGACTGTGAACCCAGTTATCATCACACTCTGTTGTTCACTCAGGCTCAATCCCCAGCTAAATCCCCAGGTGACTTCTCAGCTCAGGGGAAATGGGACATGGGTCACAGGTCTATTTAGACAGAAGACTGCCTCAACCCTGAAAGTAACAGAAGAGCCCTTCATATTCTTTCTCCTACTTAAAACAGCCTAAATAAAATTTATGCAAATGGGCTCTGGGAGCAGATGGACTTGGATTCAAATACCAGCTCTGTCATAAACATGATCTTAAACAAGTCACTTATCTTCTGTGGACCTGTGCAATGGGTGAGATCCACACATCATCACTGAGTTGTGGAAACATGCTATCATCATCACATTTAGAAGTGCCCAGCATTTAAGGTTTCTTCATGTAGTGTTTCTTCCTTATGAATAGCCCTAAATTGTTCAAATAATACATATTCAGGCTCTGAGAAACAAGGTTAGCTTTATTGTCCCAGAGATCAACATTTGTCACAGCCAAAAGTTATATATTTGTTTTTTTCCCTGATAACGTGTTCCTATGAGTCATTATAGCACATTATTGGACCTATAGAAAGATTGTGGGAATTGTTGACTTGTAGTCAATTGGGACTGAAGTGTGGGTTCATCTGGGACTCCATTCCTTGTCACTGGTGTCTCAAGTAGGGGCATTTTTGCGAACGTAGTTCTTGCCCTAAAAGGTCTGCACCATGTGTAATGAGTGTCAGAAGTGATTCAACTGCAGGACTCCAGCTGCTGCCCACCAAGAACTGGAGAATTATGTCCTGTGGATAAGCCACACGCCTGAGGTCAGGAGTATTGTGCATAGAGGTAAAAGACTCAGAAGGAGATTTTGATTGCACATTGATTTAAAAAATTGACATGCATTGTTTCTAGACTATCTTGCATATGTTGGCACTTTGAGATCTCATAACTTCTTAAATTGTGTGGACTGTGTGTTGAAAGGGAACTTTATGAATGGGTATATCAAAGTTCAGAGAATTTAAGATCTTGTCTCAAATCAACTTGAGAGTGGGAGCCTCCACTGCCACAGCTTTCCAATCTATCCCCATCTCACCCCACCTTGGGCCAGTAGGCACTTTTTCTTTAATTAAAATTTTATCTACAAAGTTACTGGTAGTTACATTTTAGGCACATAAGGTTTCAACACCAATCCCGCCACCAGTGTCAGCTTCTGTCCACCAGTGTTCCTATGTTCCTTTCCCACCCGAACCTTAACCCAACCTCGCCTGTCAACTTGACAGACACCTTTCAAAGTTCCAGTAGTTGCGGTTTAGATCTCAAGTTGTTTTGCTGAGTCTGTATTTTATATATGGTTGAACCACTCATCCATACCACCAGTATAATTGACACCCAATGCCTATGCACCCATCACTGCTTGTTCTCTTCTTCCCTGCCTTGATTACTTTCTTTTCTCTATCCTCCTCTTTAAACAGACCAGTGCATACCTTATTCCTATAGGCAAATAGTCTGCTGTTCCCTTCAGGTACATGCTTTGGTAATGAACTTATAGGATGAGGTTGTTGTGTGGAACTCCTCCACAGTCCTGATGGACAGTGTCTGCAGTGAAGCCTTAGTCCTATGAGAAAGGGGATCTACCTCAATTTCACTCAGTCCTCACTTTTTTGTGAACATTTTTGTGCCAAGGTCTTTCATCACCCAATGCTTCTAGCTGCCTCCTTTTTACCAACCCAGACACGACCTGTCTGTCTGATCCATTAGAGGTGGAAGACAAGATAATCTTCCCACTTGGGCACAGAATTTTGCTGTCAGGCCCTGAGACAGTGGTTCTCAGGGATTTCAATGATGAAAATTCTCGTGGCAACTCATGGCAGTCTTCAGCAAGAAGAAAGATGGAGAGATAAACCCCTGTAATGACTGCTGGCTATAAAGTTGACCACCATCTAAAATCAATACCCACTCAAGATAATCCCAGATTGGCCAGCTCAGTTACAGACTGTTCTGAATTATGTCCCATGCTCCTGGAGAGGGCCAGAAACCGGGTATAGGGTGAGAGGGAATGAGGGCAAAACCATGGCAGACACAAGCAGGTCCCTGCTGCCTGGAACTGCTTCTGGTGTGTTGCAAACTCGAATTATCAGAAACTTTTGTGTGTGTGTGTGTGTGTGTGTGTGTGTGTGTGTGTGTGTGTGTGTGTGTGTTCGGAAGGAGTCACACCTGAATTACTCAGGGGCTACTCCTGGCACTGTGCTCAGGAAAAACTCCTGGAAGTGCTTGGGGGTTTGGGATGCTGGAGATTGAACTCAGGCTGGCCATGTGCAAGGTAAATGCTCTACCCGCTATATTATTGTTCGCCCCCAAACACTGCTGCTGCTGCTTTTTTTTTTTTTTTTTTTTGCTTTTTTGGGTCACCTCAGGGGTTTCTCCTGGCTCTGCACTCAGGAATTACTCCTGGCAGTGCTTGGGGGACTGTTGGAGGACAGGTTTAGCTAATCTGGGAGCTTTGTTGTTTTGCCCCCCCTCACAGCTTAATCTATTTAAGACAAGGTTCATTCAAATGAGACCTCTCTTCTATGTAAACACTGCTAGAGGATGTGGCAGTTACAGAAGTCACCTTGACTGAATAACTTCTGACTTATACATCTACTAAGACTTCTATGTTTTCTAGATTGGGCACAGCTCCTCTTTATACCCACTTCACCCAGCGTGGGACAGTTAGAATTTACCAGGAGACTACCACCCTGGCTGGCTACATTGAGACTATAGGAAGACTATAGGAAGGATCATACTAGTTTGCTCTAAGCAGGCGAGTGTCACCCTTTCAGTACATGAGAACAAGATACTCAGAATCACCCTGGTGCAGATAATAATAAGAAGGACCTTGTGGGTACCATCTAGATTACATGAAGCTCATGAAATTAAGATGTATTACTTTATATCAGCCCTCTCTCTCTCCAGTGTTTTACATAAAAGATAATCTCAGGATTAGTCCTTGGCATAACCTTTGTTTATACCTGCAATAGGGTGTGGCACTGCCCTCCTACATTTGTTTAGGGTTCTCTGCTGACATGACCCTCCCTGGATTACTTTGGTGTATATAAGGGGACTGACTTGAGGCCCCTCAGCTTTTTGCTCTTCGGCCTTTTCGCTTTCGGCTTCTGGCTCCTGCAGCTTTTGGCTTTTGGCTTTTTCTCTTTGGCCTTTTGCTCCCTTTTTCTGGGTAGGACTCATCTCGGGTGAGATCCTCTCTGTTTGGTGGAAGACTTAGGCTCTTTTGTATGGTCTAAGTTCAGACCAGAGCCTAGAGTTTGTTCATTATATTGGAGTGTTGTGGGAAGAACTTTTGTACTATTAAAAACCTATTTGGAACTGCACCCGGACTAGTGAGTTTTCATCTGTTCCCCCGGCGTCCTCGGAGGTAGAAGAGAACTTCTGTCCTGACACTGTCTGGGACCCGGCAGTGTTCCTGGACAGGGGACCATATGGGATGCCAGGGATCAAACTCGGGCAGGCATGTGCCAGCTGTGTGCAAGGCAAACTTCCTACCCGTTGGACTATTGCTCCAACCCCTCTGAATGCTTCTTTTTTTTTTTTTTTTTTTAACATTTTATTATACCACCGTGAGATATACAATTACAATGCTGTTCACTCTTGGGGTTTCGGTCACACAGTGTTCCAGCACCCCGCCCTCCACCAGTGCTCCCCAGCCACCACCCATGTCCCCAATTCCCTCCCCGCCTCCCACATCCTGCCTAAATGGCAGGTTCTTTATCTCCTCTCCTCTCCCTCTCTCTCTCCTCCTTCTCCCACACATTGTACACTTCTAAGTGCACTACGTACACTTAGAAGCCATCATTTGCATTTTTTGTCTGTATTTAATGTCTGTATTTATTTTGTCTGTATTCTGTTAGCATCAGAACTTTAGACATTTATTCACACATGTTCCCTTCTCTATCTAAACCAACCTCTGACTCCCACACGCTTGTGGTAATTTCCACTTTCCGGTAAGATCACCTAGTATATTTATGTCATGCAAATAAATGCAGTCATTCTATGTCTCTCTCTTTCCTTCTGACTAATTTCACTCAACATGATTCTTTCCATATCCATCCATTTATAGGAAAATTTCATAACTTCATTTTTTCTGACAGCTGCATAATATTCCATTGTGTAGATGTACCACAGTTTCTTTATCCAGTCATCAGTTCTCGGGCATACTGGTTGTTTCCAGGTTCTGGCTATTGTGAATAGTGCTGCTATGAAAATAAAAGTGCGGATTGTGTTTCCGCTGTGTGTTTTTGGCTTTCCAGGGTATATTCCCAAGAGCGGTATGGCTGGGTCAAAGGGAGCTCAATTTCTAGTCTTTGGAGGAATGTCCATATTGTTTTCCAGAAAGGTTGTACAAGTCGACATTCCCACCAACAGTGTATGAGAGTCCCCTTTTCCCCACATCCACGCCAGCACTTGTTGCTTTTACCCTTTTGGATATGGGCCATTCTCTGTGGTGTGAGGTGATATCTCATTGTTGTTTTGATTTGCATCTCTCTGATGATTAGTGATGATGAGCATTTTCTCATATGCCTTTTGGCCATTCGGATTTCTTCCTTGTCAAAGTTTCTGTTCATCTCCCTCTCCCCATTTTCTAATGGGGTTGGCTGTTTTTTTCTTATGTATTTGTACCAGTGCCTGATATATCCTGGATATTAACCCCTTATCAGATGGGTATTGGGTGAATATTCTTTCCCATTCTGTCGACTGTCTTTCTATCTTGGTCACTGTTTCTTTCGAGGTGCAGAAGCTCTTCAGTTTCATGTAGTCCCATATATTTATATTTTCTTCTAGTTGCTTTGTTAATGGTGTTTCACCTTTGAAGATGTCTTTAGCATCGATGTCGTGGAAGGTTTTTCCTATATTTTCTTCAACGTACTTTATGGATTCAGGTCTGACATTGAGATCTTTAATCCATTTTGATCTGATTTTTGTGCAAGGTGTTAGACACAGGTCCAAATTCATTTTTTTTACATGTAGCTGTCCAGTTTTCCCAGCACCACTTGTTGAAGAGGCTTTCCTTACTCCAGTTTGGACTCTTTGCACCTTTATCAAAGATTAACTGATCATGTCTTTGAGGGTGGGTGTCAGGATACTCAACTCTATTCCATAGGTCCACACGTCTGTTTTTATTCCAGTACCACGCTGTTTTAATTACTGCTGCTTTGTAGTACAGTTTGAGGTTGGGAAAGGTGATGCCTCCCATCTTCTTCTTCCCAAGGATTGTTTTAGCTATCCGTGGGGGTTTGTTATTCCATACGAATTTCAGAAGTGTTTGGTCAATTTCTTTAAAGAATGTCATGGGAATCCTTATAGGAACCGCATTGAATCTGTACAAAGCTCTAGGGAGTATTACCATCTTGACAATGTTAATTCTCCCCACCCATGAGCAGGGAATGTGTTTCCATTTCCTCGTGTCCTCTTTTATTTCTTGAAGCAAGTGTCTTGTAGTTCTCTTTGTATAGGTCCTTTACACACTTGGTTAAGCTGATTCCTAGGTATTTGATTTTCTGTGGCACAATTGTGAATGGAATCGATTTCTTAATATCCCTTTCTTCTCTTTCGTTATTTGTGTATAGGAAAGCCACCGACTTTTGGGTATTGATTTTGTACCCTGCCACTCTACTATACCTATCTATTGTTTCTAAGAGTTTTTGGGTCGAGAGTTTAGGGTTCTCTAGGTATAATATCATGTCATCTGCAAATAATGATAGCTTGATTTCTTCCTTGCCTATCTGGGTGCCCTTAATGTCCTTTTCTTCTCTGATTGCTATGGCGAGTACCTCCAGTACTATATTGAATAAAAAGAGGTGAGAGAGGGCAACCTTGTCGTTGAACGCTTCTTTTTAAGAAATTAAATAACCCTTTTCTCCTTGAAATTAAAAAAAATAAGACACTTTGCTTTTACTAGAATTTAGCAATCAGTAATATTATATAATCAACATATAACAATATAATTCATATTAATATTCAATATATAATAAGTTATAGCATGAACATTAATGTTAACTTTTAATTAATAATAGACATTTTAAAGAATATATTTAATCTTCACTTGTATCACTTGTCTTCCCATTGTTCATCGATTTGCTCGAGTGGGCACCAGTAATGTCTCCATTCGTCCGTCTCCTTTCGTCCCTGTCGCATGCTAGTGTAGCATAAGGGCATTTACTTGCTACAGGAACATGAAGAGCCTCAAACCATTTCTTCAGGTCATTGGAATGAGGTCCATCATCGTTACGTTATGTTCTTGACATATTGAATATGGCATGGGTAGCTTGCCAGGCTCTGCCACGTGACATAAGACATATTTAGTCATATTTAGAGATATTTAGTCTTATTACCTAATAATTAGCAACAATTATAGATGAAATATTACTACCTTTGGATCAGAAAAGATGAGAAGATTTGAAGAAGAAAATAAAAATCTTATTCTTAATCCTGCCTCTTGGTCATCACATTCTCTGTTAATCCTTCAAGCATTTTTCTGTTCATATACCTATAGACATTTTTGTACAGTTATTTTAAAATCTGTCTGTTTTTAAATTGTATCACCTCTAACATACCAAAAGTATCTTTCCAAAAGAAAATCGATCATTTCTGTTATTTTATAGGAATTACAATATGTGTCATATTTTGCTTAGTCATTTTCCTCTTTTATTTGTTTTTATTTTGTTTTGTTTTGATTGGCCTTACTCCTGGCTCTGTGCTCAGGGGGACCATACACTGTGCCAGGGGTTTCAACTGAGGAAGCGCCTTCCCTCCTGTACTATCTCTCCACTCCCCTTTGAAATTATTTTCAGTTTTTCATGATAAAACAAAGCTGCAACAAATACCCTTGTATGCTTTTGGTAAGAATCTTATTCCAGTGGTTGTTAACCCCGGATCTGAAATTTCACAAGAACGGAAGTCTTGAGTCCATATGCCCTCCCCTCTTGAGAAATCATAGCCAGAGCACTTATCCACCCATTCACCAAGTGTTATTCAGGAAACTATAACACTTCAGACACAAACCTCTGCTCTGTGAATCTGCAGAGAATAAGACAAATTCTTCCCTGAGAATGTCCACATTTTAAGGGAGGAGCTAAGTAATAGAATGGTAGTGTGTTAGAAGGTGACAAGTGTTAAAGAAAGAATAAAGGGAGGAAAGGAAAAAGAAGAGCATTTGTTCTATCATGATGCTGCTCAGTTCAATTCAGAAACAATATGGTAAACCTGTGAGCTCTTTAAGGTGTGGGAGTGTGGAACAGAGTGTTGGATGGCATATGAGCCCAGCTCACATTTGTTTGCTTCCTTGCTTATGACTTACCCATTGCCTCGATGTATATTTTGTCTTCACTAATCGGTTTGAAAGTCCTCAAAAGCAGGAATTCATGTTTTATTGTTTCTTGTGTTCTCCGAGCTTTTGACATAAAGATTGTATACTGAATTAATGCTCAGTAAATGCGCGTTGTGTACTCATGAGACAGAAATAATGGCAGCGGCTTTGAGAGATGACAAGCTGGGCTGTGATAAGTCATGAATGAGTCAGGGTGAGTTAGTTCTACTTTAACTTCTGGTGAAAAAATAAAGCCACCACTGATTAATATCGAAGATTAATGAGAACACCACCTATTTAAATCATGGTGTTGACATTTTAAAGAAAATTTGCTTTAAATCATGTATCATTTAATTAAATATAGGTACATTAAATGCATTACTTCTAGGAAACATTGTACAAAGACGGGTAAGTCTTACGATCTTCAATAGGAAGTAAATGGAGTGAAGAAGTATTGGGTTTTCACTTAGCTCCTGCAAGAGACCCAAATCCCAGAAACACTCACTACATTCTGCCTGTAGAGGGCGTTCTCGCATGCATTTGCGATGCAAGGTCTTGATCCTGCAGAAGCCTTTTCAGAAGACTGCTCGTCTTCCTTCTCACCTCCTGGGCCTTCATCCTATTTAAAAAAAAGAATGGCTTTGTCTCCTATTTAAAAAAAAAAAACCTCCACTGTACAAATGTAAGTAAGTGGAAAGTGTGGAGTGGTGTGGAATAAGAGTGACTTACACCTATTGCAATGAACTGCTTGATGTTTATCAAGGGTTGTGTCCTGCATAGTATATATAACATTTCTCATTCTCAGAACGATCTTGACAGAGTATTGTGCTGGCCCCACTGTACAGGCTTTGGGGCTGATAGAAGTTGCAATGAGAAGCAGTGGGGGCTAATCCACTGCTCTCTCTAGCTGCGTTTGTTTGTCTGTTAAGCTATCATTAGAACCATCATATTAGTGGCATTGCTTTTATTTATTTACTTATTTCAGTGAAGCAAGAGAGTTTTCATTGAACAAAATTTATTTAGAAAGATATGGGGCCGGAGGGAGGGAGCGGGCAGACAACAGTACAGCAGATAGGGCACTTGTTTTGACTCGGCTGACCCAGGTTCAATTCCTGGCATCCAATATGGTCCCCCAATACCTACAGGAATGATTCCTGAGTGCAGATCTAGAAGTAACCCTTGAGCATTGCTGGGTGTCGACTCCCATCGAGAGAGTGAGAGAGAGAGACACGAGGGTCGAGAAAGGAATATGTGTACAAGAGAGTACACAGTTTTCTCCTGAGTTGGAAAAAAGGAGAGGAGGGAGGAGGGTGGGAGGGAGGGAGGGAGAGAGATGTAAAAGGTGTTCAGGGAGAACATGGGCTTGAGCAACATGGCACTGTCGATGCCATTCTGGCAGAAACCATACAATTAGGACTATTTAAACTTCAACATGCAATTCTTCCCCTCTCCCAGCCTCCCCTTGGTTCCTCTTGATAAAGAATCTGCTTATCCAAGTCTGACACTGGTGAGGCCTGTGTGTTCTGGCATTTCTGATCTAGGGTCTTGGAGCAGAGAAAGACCTGAACTGGGAATATACCGTCAGTCAGATTCTGCTGCCCGCAGCACCAGGAAGAGCTTCAGCCTCATTTCCCTTATCCGCTGGGCACACTTGGTTTGAGAACGAAAATTCTTTTCCTAGTTGTATTCAGTTATAACAGCATTGTGTAAGTGTAAGGTGCAATGCATGAAGTCTTGTGCAAGAATGTAATAAAAAAGGTGATTCCAAGAAGCTAAGATACCACCTCCAACCCCTCACAGAACAGCTGTGTGTGGAGGTGGCAACGTTTCTTGTTTTCAGAAAGAAATTTCCGGAAAGGATAAATAGTGAAGGAAATCATTTGATTTAGGAGATATAAAGGGAAGGAAAAGAAACCATGTGACCCGGGGTGCCGAAGACTCTAGAATGGCGTAAAGAATCTTTTTTTTCCATTTTATATTATTTTTGCTAGTAGCTGGGGCTCGAACCGAGGTCTCCAGCATGCAAAGCTCATCCCCGACCCGGACAGATCCGTCAAGGCCCAGAACTTAATCCACCTTAGAACTAGAAGCTTCTACTTTTTGACTTCCCACCTCCTTCACGGAAGTGAGTTTTTGTGTGTTTGGTTTTTGAGATTTCATGTGTCAGTATATTCATCCTCATCCACCCCGTCTGATTTATTTTACCAAAGACGCGCAGTCCATCCGGCACGGGTACAATGGCCGGACTTGCTGTCCTTTCGTTGAACTTTCCTCTTGTTCTCTCCCACACCGCGTCTGCGGGAGTGGCTGGGAGGAAAGAGCACCAGTGAAGTCCCCAGCAACAGAGAAAAATAAAGACCTCAAGATGAATGGACCTTTCCCCAGTGTCCACGCAGCCTCGGGCACTCGCGAGGTGGATGATTGTTGAGAAATAAGTGACAGTGATGGCAGAGTGGATTAGGCACTGTTGAAATCTTTTTCTGCAGAATGCAGCAGTACGTTTCAAAGCAGCTGCTGCCTCTGCTAACATGGAAACCCATGAGGACCAATATGGGAGAAAGAGAAGAAAAAAAAATAGCCTAGCAAAATCCAGCAAAAAGAATACTGTCTTTGGCATCAGAACTCGTTTTGCTCTCTTTCTAGCCCAGATTGTGGCACCAGAGAGGATTTATTGACATGTTTCTATTATCTTCCCTCCATAAAAAAGAAGCAACTCTTAGAATTGTTTTGTAAATAATACATGTGTTATAAAAATAATAGAAAATTCTGAGACATATGAAGAATTAAACATTGTTGACCATTCCAACACTCAGAAATAACCACAACGAACGTTTGAAGTATTTTCTAATGATATTTTCCCATGAATACGATTTTATCTATTCATTGGCATGGTGGGATATGCTCACAATTTTGAATCCTGCTTTTTTCTTTCACTTAAACTATGTATTATTTATCTTTGTACATTTAGTGGATACTTTTAGAATATTTGACTATGTGACTGTTATGTAATTTACAGTTATTATTTCTTTATCTCATCATGGATAACTATCTAGTTCTGCATACAACTGTGATTATTCTTAAATCTCTTTCTTTCATTTTTAAACTCCTGATTTGGATATTTCTTTTTGTAGGGCTCCAAAGGCAATGTTCAGAAGGTTCAGGGCGATTCTCTACCAGCTGGGCCAACAATTCAGAGCACGGGCTGAGGGCTCCTGGGCCACACTTGGACATTCTTAAGGCCCATGTGGAGTGGGGAACTGAAGTCAGATGGGGCATACAAGGCGTGAGTACGTGCCGTACTGTCTCCTGTCCCTGGGCTATGTCAACCACAGCAATTTCCAACCAGTGGGGCCCTCAGAGGGCTGGCAAAGAATAGAATATGTGTAATTTAAATATCCTTATCTTAGGTTTCCACTGTATGAGTTTAATTGACTTAACTGTTTTTTGCAATATTTTTTCTTTTCTATGAGAGGAATCACTGTCACTGTCTTCCCGTTCATCATCGATTTGCTCGAGCAGGCCCCAGTAACATCTCCATATGTCCTGTCTCATGCTAGTAGAGCCAAGGGCATCTGCTTGCTCCAGGAACATAAAGAGCCTCAATCCATTCTGGAATGAGGTCTATAATTGTTACTGGTATTTGGCATATCAAATACAACACGGGTAGTTTGCCAGGCTCTGCCGTGCAATGCTCATAAAACTTGAAATCATATGATGTCCCATGAGAGGAATGATTTAAAAATATTTATTTGAAAGTTTACTGAATAATTGGGGCTGGAGCAATAGTTCAGCGGGTAGGGAGTTTGCCTTACATGCAGCCTGACCCAGGTTCGATCCCCAGCATCCCATATGGTCCCCAAGCACCTCCAAGAGTAATTCCTGAGTGCAGGAATTACTCAGGGAGTAACCCTGAGCATTGCTGGGTGTGACCCAAAAAGCAAAAATAAAAAATTTACTGAATAAGAAAAACAATTTATGGAACAACAACTGTGTATGAATGAGGTCCTTGGCATCCTGTCATTAGGGTTAATGTGAAAGCAGATTTTCCTGTGCTTGTGGGTTCTTGAGAATTGTATGAAAGATTTACATACAAACTCGGAAGAAAGAAAGTTAAGCTTTGTATGGGCACTAAGCAGCTAGTTTTAAGGCCTGACTCTTCCCCACCATAAGGTCCCCCTTATCAAGATCAGGTGTGAGCACTGGCACTCATGGCATGGAGGAGGCGTGAAGAGGAGCCAACTTAGATGCCTTTGGTGAGCATGCACCAAAGGATGGGGGAAGATCTTTCTTCATTCATAGATCCAGAACAAAGAAATATTGAACTAAAGTTCCCCTGGGTCCCTCCGTGATCAAGTAATCAAAATGGTGGTTTGGGAAGGAATGACAGGGGACCATAGAGCAGCCTGTGTTGGACTGAAAAAGGAAGCACGGATAGGTGGATATATGTCACACAGGATGTGGGAACCCCAGCTCAGCAAACCCAGGTGCTGACTGCTGCCTTAAAAACTCAGAATGAGGGTCTGGCTGAGACATTGGCTGGGACTTTACAAAGCCAGACTGAACCATGACTCAGGCACTTACAAAGGCCTTTGCAACCTTTGCTCCCAAAGAAATAGACAGGAAAAGCCCTAAAAAGGGGAGGGTCCCTGTTTTGCCTACAGAGAAAAAGGACATTTTTGGCGAGAATATCCCAGCACCCAAAAAGCTGGCTTGACATCAGCCAGCTCTAAGAACCCGATGCCCTAAGTGCAAAAAGGGGTTTCACTGGACCTCTGACTGCCATACTCAAGTAATCAGTGGCCCAAATTCTTTAAACTCCTATGGGGGCAGCCCTAAGCCCTGTCATCCTAAGAGGGAGTAGCACTGCAGGTCAATTGGACAGACCTTGTATACCTGGGAGTTGCCCGAAAATAACCATGATTTAGATGGAAAGGAATTCAGAGGTCAACTTGATTCAGCGGCGGATCAGATTATGATCCAAATTGAGGGAGGCCCCCCATGAGTGGGAACTCTGGCCCGGGCCGGGGGTCACAGGAATAGGAGGGGGGATAATGACTTTCGAAATCGTGAATATGGTCAAGTGGGTGGACCTGGATGGGGACTCAGGTTATTTCAGACCTCAAATAGTCTGTGGCTTGTCCACCGATCTCATAGGATTAGATATCCTTGGGCAGTCAAGTGTACAGATCACAAAAACCCCAAGAAAACAAGATAAGCAGCACCCCCGATTCTAGTGGCCACTGCCCCCCATTGTCCTGCAAATTCAATGACTCCCGGGACCTCCTGTATGGGTGGAGCAGTGGCTTCTTAAGTATGAAAAATAACAGGCTCTTAGGGAGACTTTAATGGAGCAGTTAAAGGCTGATCATATTTGTGCCTCAACCAGCCCCTGGAATACTCCAGTGTTTGTAATTAAACCATCTGGATATTGGAGAATGTTGCAAGACCTTCCAATATGAATGAGAGGATGAAGGTGCAGGGCACCACCTAACAGGGTATGCCTTGGGTTCCAGCAGTTGATTCTTCTCTATGTTTAGTTGCCGTTGATATTAAGGATTGCTTCTTCTCCATCCCACTTCACCCCGCTGATTGTGAAAATTTTTCCATCTCTGTTCCGAACGTTAATTTTGCCAGTCCTGATGAACGCTTGTCAGGGCATGGCCAATAGTCCCTCCTTTTGTCAAAACTATGTGTCAAAAATTTTGGAACCCATCTGCTCCATAAAGGGGGTAGTTTTTATGTATGCATGGATGATGTAATTTTGGGAGCCAGAAGTCAGTCACAGTTAAATCAAGCCCTTGTAATGCTAACACAGAAACTTCAAAACGGGATTGTCTTTAGCCTCAGAGAAGGTGCAAATGGTTCCCTCCCTTTATGATCTTGGGGACCATTCTATCACTGGACCAGGTTAGTCCATTAAAACCCCAATTGTCTATTAAAGAGACTTATACCCTCCCTGGGTTACAGAGACTCCTGGGAGAAATTAATTGACTCAGAGCATGGATTCCCATATCCACAGATCAGCTCGCCCCCTTTTTTCCCTGCTGCAAAACAGGTTGCCTGAGGAATCTATCACCCTCACTGCAGCCCATAAACGTCTCCTAAAGCAAGTGCAGCTAGCCCTTGACAAAGCGAACGTGGCTAGATTTGACCCAAAGTATCAGCTGGAGTTATGGATAATTGCAGGCCAAGAAACCATGATTGCTGCCCTGATCCAGCTGGGACAGCCCTTATAGTGGGTCCATCTTTCCCTTGGGGGCTGCCCGAGGGTGTATTCACCCCTGGGATCAAATGGCAAAAAGGACCTATTGCAAAAAGGACAAGGCGTGGCTCTTTGCCATTGTGCAAAGGAACCTGATAAAATTGTCATTCCATATAAATTGGGAGACTTGGAGTAGATCATGCGTTGTAACAATCGACCATGTGGCCAGGTCCTTGGAAGGATTTGTTGGCCAGGTAGATTGCCACTATGGCCCCTTTAAATGGGTAACAGCATTTACTTGGCTTGATTGGAAGGAGCCTGTGTTTTTCTCAAGGGCACCCCTACCCCAGGGGGCAAATATATTTTCTGATGGAGGCAGGCTAGGGGCTGCTGTGGTAATCAATGATGGAACCGAGTCCACATCCTATGTGGAGGACTGTGCAGAATCAGCCCCGTTAAAGGAATTACATGTTGTTGTAATGACCCTTCAGTTGGTCCATTCTCCCATGAACCTGTTCACTGACTCTCTCTCTGTCGCCAATCTACTTCCTGGTCTTCCATTTTGCCTATATTGTTAGATGATAATCCCATGGTGCTGCTCATAATCCAAGCTAGAGCAGAATTGAATAAAAGACATGAAGCCTTCTTTGTATGTAATTTACGCAGACACCAGAACCTGCCTGGTGCCCTGTCTGAAGGCAATATGCAGGCAGACCAATTGGCCTCTGTGGTTATAAGTTTAGGTGCTGAAATTCCATCCCCTGGCATACAACAAGCAAAGCAATTGCATGATTTAACCCATGTAAATTGGAGAGGGTTAAAGGCTAAATCCTCCACATTATCTGTTAAGGAGCTTAACTGCATTGTCAAAACTTGTGCTGTTTGTAAACCTTTTTGCAAGTCACCCCTCTGCAGTCCCTCTGGGGTAAATCCCTGAGGACTAAAGTCCAATGTATTCACCCTGGGATCAAATTGCTGACCTATTGCAAAAAGACAGACTTTTTTTTTTTTACGAGACTTATTTTCATCTCAGGGATGTAACTTATTTCCCACCCTTTGGTAACCAAAAATATATTTTTTGTAAGTATAGACACTTTTTCTAAAGCCTACTGGGCTACAGCTCACACAGGTGAAAAAGACAAAACATGCCGTAGCTCATTATATACAATGTTTTGCCACTCTAGGCCTGCCTGCTCAAATTAAAACTGATAATGGACCTTGTTTTGTTAGCAAGCATCTCAACGATTTCTTTACCCGATGGAACATTGAGCATTCCACAGGCATCCCATATAACCCCCAAGGACAAGCAATTGTAGAATGATACAATCTCACTCTTAAAAACTAGCTTAAAAACCAAAAGAAGGAGTCAGCCCACACCAGCAGTTAGGCCTGGCATTATTCACCTTAAATATTTTAACTTTTTCAAAGAGATTCCTCTCCCCTTTCATAGCCATTGGCAACAAGAAGGTAAACCTATGGAAGGATCCAGTCACAGGAATGTGGAGAGGTCCCGACCCACTCATAACCATGGGTCATGGATTTGGCTGTGTATTTCCAGTTACGGAGCCTCAACCCATTTGGGTTCCAGCCCGATCATTAAAATATGTAGACTCATCCCCGAGGGGTCCATTAACACTGCTGCCCAGGGTGCCAATGGTAACCCTAAGGACAAGTTTTTTTTTTATCCCCAGATATCGACCACCAGGAGTGAAATGTCAACAACTGCAGTAACCTTCAGTTGAAGATGGTTGTTCCTGTTCATCTGTTCGAGTTATGCGCAATCCAACCCCTAGTCTCATCAATCCTGGCAAACCTACAATCCAGAGACTGGATGAATGGTGTCCGAGTTCCCCCACCCTGACCTTGAACATGTGAGATTTAGTGGACCAAGGGTGGCCAGGGAGCCAGACAGGAACGCCAGGCAAATTGTGATTGCATCACCGGACTCAACGATATATAAAAAGACTACCTTTTTATGTGTGTCCAGGGTATAAAAGGCAAAAAAAAAAAAAAAAACTGTCGGGGATCAGGGGTTTTATTGTAAAATATGGGAGTGTGGTGCCATGGGGATGGTGTATGGGTTAAAAGACATACTGGTGAAGGGGGCTTTGGGTGAATCATATTGTTTTCATGTTAATCATACTGGAGTTGCAAAAAAAATTCTGTAAATAGAAAAAAGACTAAGATAGAGGGAGTCTGGCATTAACGTCAGCACTGATGGGACTGCTTGTCATCCTAATGCTCTTTGGGCTATGCATTCTCTATCAAACTATAACTATGTAGTCATCATAGCTCCACCATCTCTAGGCATGTGAGTTGATCTCCACTACCGAGATTTCTTGGGGAGCCAAAGACTTCGGGCTGGAGGCGGAATCGCTCTTTGCAGGAAGGAAAGTCAGTCCTAGGCAGGCCTTACCCGGGTTGCCTTAGGGTTCTTGTCTTCCTTGTAAAAAAAAATTTTCAGGAGTCGACGAGCAGCGAAGTTTTTACAGACTTTATTAAGGAGGTTTTAGGAGAGGGGGGAGGAGAGAAAGAGAGTAAGAGAAAGAGTACACATCTCAAGAGGGGAGATGCAGGCAGCACACATGCTCAGGCACCACATGTGCTCGGCCACATGGGCTCCAGGCAGCATGTGTGTCCATGCAGCATGTGCGCTCTGTCCTTTGGTCAGGGCGGCTTTTATAGATTTCTCCCAAGTTACTCCCCATATGGAGCTTCAACCTAGGTTGCTAGGGCCATTGCCAAGGGGAGTAGACTTTGGGAGTGGTCTTCTTTGACTGGAATGCTTTGGAGTCTTCTGTGAGCTGGGTCCTGGGTGGGAAGGCTGATTCATCTCCCTCAGGATATTTAATTAGCTAAAGCCATTAGAAGGGCCTGTGGCCTATGGGTTTCACACATTCCCTCTGGCCTTCCCTTCCCCAGGGTCTATTGTTGATAGTGGTCTTGTCAAGTTTGGTTTCGGTTTTCAATCAGGTGTGGCTCTGGGTTTCTTCTTCTTTAGGAATTTTTATTGCCATGTGGCGCCCCCTGTCTGCCTGCCTACAACAATGCGTGGATTCATGTGGCTATGTGTTGCAGGACTCCTAAGGGCCGCTGCATCTGCTCTGGATTGCCTCCTGCAATCTACTTCGTAGATAAGGGGGTAGTCTAAATGTGGCAGTTTATCCAACCATGTATGCTGTACTAGCTGGTATAAATATTCTCCCATGCTACCACAATCATCGTGGGACTAGCTAGATCTTACCAGCATATTAGCCTGGCCACGTGGGAAACCTAAGTAATTAGACCAGAGAGAAATGCTGTTTGCTTCCAAGCAAACAAGCATGGCTCCCTGATATACTCAAAGGCAACTAAAATATAAAACTACAATGAAGTGGAGGAGACTTGTGAAGGCTTGGAGAAATATTTAACTGGTATAGGTGTTGGTCTTTGGTACAGAGACATGCCATCTCAGAAACCCCCTTCTCTACACTACAAAGGCATTCCCTGGCAGATCTTGGCTCAAAACATTAGCATAGTAAAGGCCCTAGGTGAGGTGCAGGGAGGGATTACCTAAGGGCATTTGACCCTCCCTGCTTTCCATAACAGTGGGAGGAAGGTCTGAGTTACAGGGGGTATAAACTAGCCGGTTTTCTCTCTCGCGCCCTTCTTGGTGGGCTCTCTCTCTTTGCGGCGCTCACCCCCTCCTTGGAAGTCTTATCTTCCCCTTTACATGTGGTGGCCGCCATCTTGGCCTACACGTGGCTGGGGTTCTAGCCTGGAATCCTAAGCACCGGGCTTTTCCTTTTGCTGATTTGTATGCCTGAACCTGTGATAAGTAAAGCCTTTTAAAATTGCATCAGATTCCTGAGTGTTCATCCATTCCTCGCCCGGCTTCAGAGGTAGAAGGGAACTTGCTTCCGGCACTGTCGGGGACCCGGCAGGGCGCCCCGACAGCTATGGAAGGTGTTCAGGAGGGCACTGTGTAAGGGGCAACCACTGGGGTAGTGTCCCATGGCGGGTAAGACCTTTCTCAGGAAAAGGCAACCTAAGACAGGCATAGCTCAATACCCTTGCATAAAGCTGTATGGTTAGCCACCTGCAGCTGCCCCCATTTTTTTAAAGCAGAAGGGGAGATGGAGATATTGGGCACTAAGCTGCTAATCTTAGGGCCTGACTCTCCCCACCATAAGGCCCCTAAGGCGGGACCCAGAAGTGGGCTGTCTTCAAGGTAATAAAACTTCCTGAAGCCCAAAAGTTTACATCCACAAGAGAACAACACCTGTGTGTACAGAACAGAAGGTGCCTGGCCTTCTGACTACTTCGTTGCAATGGCTCAGGATGCTATTTGTGCTTTGTATCCCTCTGCCCAGAAATGTATAAAAGGCCTAAGCTATGCTCAGTAAAGGAGGGACTGCTCTCAGAACTCCGCTTTTTCCGTGTCTTTCTTTCTTCCCTTTCTCAGTAGCGGCAAGGCAGAGTTTCTCCCAATTCCATCCCTCTCCTTTTTCCACAGGGATGAAGTCTGGCAAGATCTAGGTCTCCTTTATTCGTGCTGGGGGCTGCTGGCCAGGGCCCCTGACAAAGCTTATCACACAGATGGTTTCAGGTCCCTCACCAGATGTCTAGGCCTCTCTTATGCACAAATGATGTCCTTGTTATGTCCCTAACACTGCCCAATCCAGTGGTCAATTTCCCTGTCTTGTTCCATGCAGTCTAGTCTGCAGCCCATGAACGATGTCATGAGTCCTGTCCCTGTGCTGCTTTCTCTAATATGCTTTCCCGGAGATGGGCATGGCTGCCCATGTGGGCCGGATGCCTGCCCTTGGCACTTTTATCTCTTCCTGGGCATCCTAAGTTACCTGAGTTACCTGAGGCCAGCCTGTATTCTGCCCGTCTGGCCCCGAGGTACCTGCCTGGACTAAACCCTGCGTTGGCTCATGCAGGCCTACCAGACCTGGATGTCCCGTGAAGAGAGAGAGGTGGGTCCCAGGGAATCCTGGTTCCAAGAGATGGAGGAGAGGCAGATTCTCTCTGGGCTGGTGAAAGATGGATCAGAGCCAGCCTCCCACCTCTCTTGTCTAGCGCTAAGGGCCTTGCATCTATTCAAACCCCACCTCCAGCCAGTCCCTTGTATGTTCTGATTGGCTACCTGCTTCCGGGGCGGAGATTTAAAGTGACTTTTACATCTCTCTCTCTTTTTAAAAAATTTTTTTTTCATACCACTGTTGGATATATAATTACAAGATGTCCATGTTTCAATTTTGGTTCTACAGTGTTCCAACATCCATCCCTCCACCCCTGCCCTTCTCTCATCACCAATGTCCCCATCTCCCTCCCCTTCCCCCAGCCTGCCTCCATGGCAGGTTCTTTATATCCTCCCCCCCTCTCCTCACTTTCTTTTCTTACACTTTGTAGATTTTAATATATTCTAAAACATCATTGGTTCCACCTGTCTGATGTACCAGGTCCGGACCACAAAAATGGCGGCTATTATGGTAAGCAAGTCTCATCCAGCTGCTTCCGAGGCCCTACAGAGGTGATAGGCCCACTCCCAAAACCCATCTTGCCTCCTGGGAGCCTCATGGTCAGCTGAGCTAGGGGAGTCGGATGGCAGCTCTCCCCTGTGCATCTGAATCTCTGCATCATGGCCGAGAGCCCTGCAGCAGTTCGTGGGCAGGGCCACCAGGCCTCTGGGATGGGTCAGAGAGGGGAATGGGGACCCCAGCTCCATCTCCAGGAACACCTGGTGACTTTTGCCTCTGAGAGCTGCCTACCTGGGCTGGAACTCGGCTGTTCTGAGCTGATCTTGAGATCAGCATCTCTCTTGTGTGGGTTCTGATGAGCTCTGGGGTCTGGACCATGATAATGGTGGCTATTATGGTGAGATCATCTCATCTGGCTGCTTCCGAGTCCCTACAGAAGTGATGGGCCCACTCCCAAAACCCATCTTGCCTTCTGGGAACCTCATGGTCAGCAGAGCTAGGGTAGAGCTGGATGGCAGTTCTCCCGTGCATTTGAGTCTCTCATCTTTCTCTCTATCTCTATTTCTGTCTCTGTATTTCTCTCTCTTCTCCTACACCTTGTGACTTGCCTTATGGTTTATGATGCAATTATCTATGTGTATATTCAGTAGTGATTTTGAAAGAATGGTCCCTTGCCCACAGAACACAAAGACAGGAACCAGAGGTAACTGATAAAATGATGGCTCAACCAGAGGTAACTGATAAAATGATGGCTCAACTGAAAGTAACTGATAAAATGATGGCTCGACAAGAGCACAGCAGGAAGGGCCTTAAGCAAATAATTCCAGGGAGGGCTATAAGGCAAACATTCCGAAGAGGTTGTGTCTGATGTCCCCCTCTGTATTTGGTATGATACGTGACTGGGCCCATGCAGTGCCAAATATGGAAAGAGGTATTAGGCATGCTCAGATTGGTGGGTGATGGTTACCTGGTGCAGAGTGATTGGCTGCCTGCTTGGCGCCAGAGCCTTGATGTAATATTTTAAACCTATTGGATAGTTATGCGCGGGCTTTTCTGTAGCGGGGGAATTATTCCTTAAAAGATCCTCCCTGGAAGGGCCTCGGGACTCTTAGCCACTGACCGCTTGGGGTCACTCTATGAGCTGGAGTATACTATTAATAAAACCCTTGCTTTTGCATAGGACTTGGTCTCTCCGAGTTTTCCTTGGTAGGTGCGGCGTTCGAGGCTCCCAGTCAGTCACCCCATCGGGTGGCCAACCCTTACAATTTCTTTTTCTTTTTTCCTTTTTTTTTGCTTTTTTGGGTCACACGTGGCAATGCTCAGGGGTTTCTCCTGGCCCTGCACTCAGGAATTACTCCTGGCGGTGCTCGGGGGGACCATATGGGATACCGGAGATTGAACCCAGGCCACATGGGCCTGCCACGTGCAAAGCAAACTCCTACCCGCTGGACTATCACTCCGGCCCCTCAGTAGTGATTTCTAATGTGACATTATAGTTCCTCATTCCCCATCAACCTCCCCAGTTTGTTGCAACTACAATGATCATTATGTTGTACAGATGTGAAAGATCCTGGGAAGGACCTGGTCCTAGCCTACTTTGTTATTTAAGCCTCTTGCGTGGCTGCACACTGTTCTTCCTATGTTAGACCATCCACCATCCAGGGCCCACAGGGAAGAGCCCTGGGGGTGTAGATAATTCTATCTCCTGTCTGCCACCTGCCAATGCAGCTGGGCACCACAGCCACACCTGCAGCAACCTTTACATCTCTTTGCATCTCAACCTGCGGTAACATTAGCAAGACTGGTTGGACAAGAATCACATGTGAGGGTGCACTCATACTTTCAAGGCTTCCAGTGGTCTGTTCAGTTTGTTTGCACCCATTTTGTGAATTTTGTTTGAAGCAATCAATTTTTTTCTTTCAATTTTTTTAAAAAATTAAATCACCATGAGATACACAGTTTCAAAGTTGTTCATGGTTGGTTTTCAGTCACACAACATTCCAACACCCATCCTTTCTCCAGTGTGCATTTCTAACACCAGTGTCCCCAGTTTATTCCCCTCCCCCCAGCCCACCTCTTTGCAGTCTCTCTCTCTCTCTCCCTCTCTCCTTTTAGACATTATGGTTTGTAATACAAGGGCTGAAATGTTATCATGTATATCCCTTTACCAACTTTCAGCACTCCGTTCTTGTCCAGAGTAATCATTTCCAACTGTCATTGTCAAAATGGTCTCTTTTTTATCCTAACTGCTCTCTCTCTGCACTTGAGGAGAGCTCCCAGCTGTGGCTCTGTCCTCCTGGGCCTTGGGTATCAGTCTCATATTATGTTTATTTATATCCTGCAGATAAACGTAACCATTCTATGTCTGTTTTCTCTCCTCCCTACTCATTTTGCTCAGCATAATACTCTCCAAGTCTCCAAGACCACCCATTTATAAGCAAATTTTATGCATTTCTTTTTCCCTGGTAGTTGTGTAGTATTCTATTCCATTATGTAGATGTACCATGGTTTCTTTCTCCAGTTGTCTCTGCTCAGACACCCAGGTTGTTTCCAGATTCTGGCTATTGTGAACTGTGCTGCAGTGAACACAGAAGAGCAGATGATGTTACTGCTGTGAGGTTTTGGGTATTGCTGGGTTTTAAGGAAGAGGAGCAATCATTTTTGTGCTGAGATGAAAGGACAGCCTAGATTGAGTTCTTGGCACATAGTAGGCCCCCAAGATAGTAATTTCCTTCCATCTTTCTGTCCTCCCAGAGCACGATTTTTATTGATGTTGCTGCAACTCGCATTGTGACCCATTTGCAATGGTGCTTTGCCAGCCAGAGATCTTCAGAGCCTAAAGTCTCGGCATCATTAACACTCTCTAGGCTCAAACCAATGTGATTTCATTGAGAGATTCAGTAATGTAAGGGCATTGGGGTTCAAAGGTGTCCTGTGATTCTAGGTGGTAGGCTTCATATAAAATGTCTTTGTTGAAGCTTATCTTTACTTGGGGGGGGGGCATCCCCAGCAGTGTCGAGAGGTCAGGGAACCATACCTGGCTATTCTTGACTCAGCTTTGTGGGCAAGATGGTTTAATGCTCAGACCCGTGGTACTGGAGGGCACTGGATCCTCACCAGGTGGTGCTGGAGAGTGAAACTCAAACTCCAGCTGCTCCACATTCAGGATCCAGCTCCCTGAGTGATGCCTTTAACCCCCTTTTTGGAACTTTAGGAAAAATTAGATGGTTATTCCATGTTACTCCTGCATTTTTATTTTTTAAATTAAAAACATTTTTTAGTAACACCGGTGATGCTCAGGTGTTACTCCTGGCTCTACTTTGGGAATTCCTCCTGGCGGTGCTCTGGAGACCATATGGGATGCCAGGGATCAAACCCGGGTTAGTTGCATGCAAGGCAAATGCCCTACTCACTGTGCTATCTCTCTGGCTCCCATATTTTCAATTTTTTTTACCTCACTCTTAACTTTCCTCTCATCGCAAAGTTGCTAGTGATACTCATTTTTCAAGACTCTCTTCTGTCTGAGGGAACAAGTTCTCATTACCTTGAAAGGAATGTGAGCACTATGGGGAAGGTGTAAGGGGCTGGTTTCAGGGCAAGATGAGCTGATGAATTCCTTTTCTGGTGAGAGGCAGCTCCCCTGCTCCCCACAGAGCTACAAGATTATTTGGGTGAGGGATGTTTCTACTGTGAATTCTGCTTTCCTTTTTGCAAGTGTGGAAACTATTTTCTCAGAAGGGAGCTGGTCTCCTATACACATTGACTTTCAGTGGGGAGGGGGTAAGGAGTATCTATTCCTTTAATCCAGTTGGATAACCAGGAGCCACCACAGAGGTTGACAGAACCGGTCAGGGGATTATTTTGTAAAAATTCTCCATAACCTCGGTGACCTACACCTTCTAGAGGATCTCATCCTGAGAGATTCAAACTTTATAAATGAATTTTCTGGACCACAGAGAAAGTCTGAGAGGCTGGGGAACATACCTAGCATTTGCATGCCCTAGGTTCCAGCCCTGGCACCTACCTGGTCTCCCAAGCACCACTGAGAAGGCTTTCCTGTTCCCGACATTTCTGGAGACAAGAGACAGGTCAAAGGGATGGAGTTATGTGCCTGTATGTGTGGGGCCCTGAGTTCGATCCCAGCACAGCATGACCTCCGCAGACACATTTGGGCATAGAACTGGTCATCCCCCAAAGCACTATTGGACTCAGCCCCAAAGTATCTTGACCTATATTTCCACAAGTGTGGCAAGAAGTGGTCTCAGACCCTGAAAAATACCTGGGAGACACCTTCAAAAATCATTTTCTGGCCTAAATAAAATGAAACAAAGATACACTTAGAGGGATTGTTGGGCTCTAGTTGAGGAAAAATGTTATTTACCTCTTCTTACTTCCTGTGCTACCCTTGTATCTTTTCTCACAGATCACTTTTCTTTCTCTTCAGGCATTACAAAATTATAGGGGTCAGAGTATGATAGTACAAGAGGTTTGACATTGGTTTCACAAATGGCCAATCTGGATTCAATCCCGGCACCTCATAATATCCCTGAGCCCACCAGGAAGAAGGAATTCCTCTTCACCAGCCCAGCAGAAGAGGAATAAGTCCTGAGCACCACTGGGTATGGCCCCCAAACAAAGAAATTAACAAACAAGGTGAATTAAAGATATTTAAACAATTTTAATCTCTTTTTTGATAATACCACAATGTTTCCTAAAGTAAATCTAATGTATTAGGACAAAATTATTAGTCAAGTTATCTATCTATCTATCTATCTATCTATCTATCTATCTATCTATCTATCTATCTATCTATCTATCTATCTATCTATCTATCTATCTATCTATCTATCTATCTATCTATCTATCTATCTATCTATCTATCCATATATCTATCATCTATCTATTTTATCAACAGCAAAGTCATTTAAAAAATTTTTTATTATACCTCTGTGAGACACACAATTACAAAGGTATTCATAATTGGTTCTTAGTAATACAGTATTCCAGCACCCATCCCTCCACCAGTGCCCCATTTCTACCACCAATGTACCCCACCCCCTCCCACCCACTCCCAGGCTGCCTCAATAGCGGGTAGCCCCATTTCCTCTCTTTCTCTCTCTGTCTCTCTCTCTCTGTCTCTACATCTCTCTCCCTCTTCTTTTCACATTGTGGCTAGCCCTGCAGATATTTAGAGTTTATCACTTAAGTCTCTTTGTGTATATTCAATGGTGAGTTTTTTCCCACACTTAGTAAAACACTGGTGTCTATTTATATCCTATTAATGAATGCAGTCATTCTATATCTGTCCTTTTCCTTCTGACTAATTTCACTCAGCATGATAGTCTCCATGTCCATTCGTTTGCAGGTAAATTTCATAATTTCATCTTTTTCTGACAGCTGCATAGTATTCCATAGTATTGATGTACCACAGTTTCTTTAGCCAGTCCTCTGTTCTTGGGCATTTAGGTTGTTTCCATATTCTAGCTATTGTGAATAGCGCAGAGATGAATAAAGAAGTACAGATAGTGTTTCTGCTATGTGTTTTCTGTCTCTCAGGTATATTCCTAGTAGTGCTATTGCTGAATCAAGTGGGAGCTCAATATCTAGTTTTCGGAGGCATGCCCATATTGTTTTCCAAAAGGGCTGGACCAGTCGGCACTCCCACCAACAGTGGATAAGAGTCCCTTTTCCCCCCCACATCCATGCCAGCACCGGTTGTTCTTGACAACAGCAAAGTCTTTGAAACATTGATCTTCTGACCACCCTTGGTAGATCACGGTTGTGTGATAAGTCTCTAAGGATATATTTGCTGCTTGTCAAACATACAATGGATGTATACCTCAGTAGTGCAAGGTCAGATACACACATAGCAGCAGTGGGGAATGAGGCAGGGCGATTTATGTGCCTAATTAAAAGTAGTAGGCTCTCAAATCCAGCCTGTAAATGGACTTGGAGTGTTCTGATTGCAAATAAAAGCAATCTGAGGTGGGAGTCCATTTTTCCTCAATCAGGTGAGCTTAGAGCTTTGCAAATGGAAAGCTTTCACTCAACATTAATTCCACTTACAGTAAGAGTATAGATGTAATCGAAATTATATGAGGATATATAAATCTGATTGATGAAAGTCTGTCAAAGCAATCATAGTCCCTACAGAATCTTGCAGCCACAGCCTGAGACGGAGACCACAAGGCTAATTTAACTAATAAACCCTGAAGTATAGAAGACACAATTTCAAATTTGCTGTGCATGTGTGTGAACATAAAGGAACCTGGAAAAATACTAGTTTCCAAATAAGAGTTAGAGCCTAAATTCACTGGTGTCAGCCACTCAGGGACAAAGTAAATTTCTTTTTCTCTATCATTTTGTGATTATGAAACTATTTTTCTTTTCTGAATTGATAGCTGTTATCATGTCCTGGTCACTCCCTTTTATTATCATTCTGATCATGTCAGAGGGCATAAAGTAGATTTTATAATATCACTGATATAAACCATAATGCCATGTTTTTCTTCACAAAATCCTTAGGGGTAGAAATCTGTCCTTCTACCTTGCCTCCAAGCTTAGAACAGAAAAAGAGAGGCTCTAAATGCATGAGTCCCTCCTGACTTTAGGAGACCCAACACACTCAGCTCTGATCACTCCTGAGCCTAAGGAAAGCTGTTGATTGGGGTTCTGTCCTGGGGTCATATCTGGCAGTGCTCAGGGCTTATTTTTTTTTCTTTTTTGGGTCATACCGAGTGATGCTCAGGGGTTAGTTCTGGCTCTACACTCAGGAATTACTCCTGGTGGCGCTTGGGGGACCATATAGGATGCCAGAAATTGAACCCGAGTTAGCCATGTGCAAGGCAAACACCTACCTGCTGTACTACAGCTCAGGTTCCATCAGGGCTTACTTATGAGTTCAGGGATTATTTCTGGAGGGGCTTGAGGGACCTTTAGGGATGCTTGGAATAGAACTCAGGTTGGCCGCATGCAAGACAAGTGCCCTATCTGCTATACTATCTTACCAGCCCCAAGGACTGGATTTTTTAAATTTATTTTTGTTTTTGGTGATTCAAAGTAAAATAGAGATTTGGAAATAGAGACACTGAGGAGAGAAAATGTGGAACACAGGAACTCTGAGGAGTCTCCCAACTTTGTTGCCTAAAAGAAATGTGGTCTGAGTGCCAGAAAAGAAATGTGGTCTCCTTGCTCTGGCTGAAAGTCTCCAGTTGTTCTTCAAGGTTGAGTGAGTCTCTGCCTGCCGGAGGGGAAGAAAGATGGTGAGGGGGAGCTAATGGGCTCCCTATTATCAGCTGTAAACTAAACGCTATATTCACTTCTATAAATATTGGGCATGCGAGTAGTAAGCAGGGAATAATGATTGGTTCGAATTACTCATTAGTTACTTTGTACATGCAAATTTAGTGTCAGCAGATGCAGTCTGCTGGAATCGCAGTCTGGAACAATCAGCAGGGGGACAAGACGTCCACGACGGAAACACGAGGTTCAAGGTGAACTGTTTGGAGTGAGAAGAATCGATCTGAGGTTGCCCTCCTGCCTTTCAGCACTGTCCCCGCTGCTCACCCAGTAGTTAACCCTCCAACCAGCTCTAGGACCTGCTCCCTGCACCCTAGAATCATCCTCCCCTATAGAGCTGCCAGTCACTAACCACATGGGCAATTGAGGCTGGGGGCCACTTGCTGGGGTACACCAGAGCCTTTCACCAGGCTCGGACAACCCAACTTTCTCTTTCTTCAAGGCTGCAATTTGTCCTAAATATGCTAGCTCAATACAGTGTTAGCTGAAGTGGGCCATTAACTACCTCCCCAGTAGTGGGGGTGTGTTGGAGTAATCCAGTGAGTGTCCGGGCTAATGACTTTGGGTGCAATTTTCAGGTGATTTTGTTTGCTCACTTAAATAAGGTAGATAGATAAGGCGGTGCTGGGGGACCATATGGGATGCCGGGATTGAACCCAGGTCAGCTGCATGCAAGGCAAATGCATTACCTGCTGTGCTATTGCTGCGGCCTCAGGAAGCAGAACTTTTAGTGTTCAAACTGAGAATGTCCCAAGCAAATTGAAATGAGTTGGCCACCCTGTTAAACCAGCAAGAAAAACACTGCAGTTCTTGTGTGGATGGAATGTTATCTTGTTTGCAGGGTGTCTGATCAGGAGAAAGGAGTTAATCGATGTTAACACCCATCCTCCTTCAATAAAAATATTTGTAAAATAAAGTCTATGGACTACCTGATAGGCAACTGCCTCTGTATCTGGCCATGCTGGGATCCAATGAAATCTGAAGCACAAAGCCTTTAAGGTGTTCTTTAAGGTGTTCACCTCCTGCCGGGTGGAACATGAGTCCATGGAAAGCTGCCATCTTATTTACTTTCCTTCCCTGAAAGATGGGAGGAAGTCAGAAGAAATGATAGAGACACAAAAATAAGAGGTGAAGGACCACAGCCGCATAATTAAAGGGGACCATGGTGGCATAATTATACTTGAAACCCAAGGCTAAGGAAAGCCACTCCAAGAGAACACGAAACAGTCAAGAAGAAAACAAGAATAACACAGGGCGGTCTAAAACGAAACAGCAAATTATATGGTATCTGATTCAGAAGTTCAAGGTCACACTCCAGCAGTTCCAGGTAGCTTCCTCAATCCCACTCTATTCTTGTGGGCAGAATGTCCTCCAGGTTCTTTTCTAGAAAACAGGGAGAATTCTTCCTATGAAAAGATATCATCTATTGATGAAGGTATATTCTCAAAATCTCCCCTCTGCCCCTTGTCCCTTCCCCCCCCCCCAACCTTTTAAGGATGCTGGGTCATTCAGTTTCTCCCAGGGGACAGAAAGAACAGCAAGGGAAAGAATTTTTTGTTTTGTTTTGTTTTTGGGCCATGCCTGGTGGTACTCGGGGCTTATTCCTGATTCTGTGCTCAGTTATTACTTACTCCTGGTGGGTTGGAGGACCATGAAGAGTCCGGGAAGCAAATCTGTGTTGGCCTTGTGGCCTACCTGCTGGACTACTCTCTCTCTGGTCCAGGAAAGGAATTTTGGAGAACAATTTTCTTAAGAAGTTGATGAGACAGTGAGGACAGGGGTGAACTGTGAAGAGTAGAGGGAAATAGGACAGAGAGAAAAAGATTTAAGGAACTTTTCAGAGTCATATGAGCCTTTGATAAATGCAAGTTAAGTGCTTGAGTAATTTTTCCCACAAGTGGGTAGAGGGGTGGGAGTGAAGAAAGTGGTGACTAGAGGTGCTGCAAGGACAGTGGCAGAGGGTCTTGGGCACTAGGTGGTGAGGAAGGTGCAGAAACTTTGTACAAAACTGTAAACTATTATAATCATGTTACCTAAACTACAATAGAATTTTGAAGAAAAATAAACAAAAACTTGCTTTATCTTATAACTTCTTTTTATTGGCCAGGCTCTTTCTTGGTCCCAGACCTACTCTGAGACATGAACCAATAGAGAATTCTGATAAAAGTGCTTTGAAAAGGTCATTTGGAGTTGGGTTAAAATCTTTTCCCAGGACCTCTGACCACCCACTTGTGGATTTTCAGTTAAAAATGAAAAATGCAAAAGACTTAGACATTTGGGATACTGACTTAATGGTTTCATAGTTGTACTTTCCTGACTATGTTACTTGTATGATCGACTATTCAAGACCCATATCTGCAAAATGGATGGTCAAAAGGTAAGTGAGATAATGCCTTTGTGAATGAAAATTTTTGCTACTGCCTACCCAGTACTGCCTACCCAGCAGGTCCTTGGGAATGCTAGTTTCTCTCTTTTCTTTCCTCTTGAGATGCTAACATTTTCATGAAGAGTGATTGACAGTAGGCATAAAATTTGTTCTCTGGGACTGGTAGGTCAGGCAGGGGTGGGAGAAATGTAATTAAATTAGCACTCAGATAGAAACCTATCAAAGAGGTAACTTCTCCCTGACACCCCCTTGAAACAAAACCACTAGAAAATAGGCCAGTTTAAGCCTATATATCTATCCTGTTACACTAGAAAAAGGACATTTCATCCAGCCCTCACACAGAGGAGGAAAGAAGAAGGAGAAAGAGAAAGAAAAAGAGGAAGAAAGAAGAAAAGGAGGAAAGAAGGAGAACTAGGATTAGGAGGAGAAGAAGATGAAGGAAAGGAGAGAAGGAAGAAAGGAGGAGAAGCAGGAGGAGGATTAGGTGGAGAAGGAGAAGAGGAAGGAGAATGACAGAAGAAGGAGGGGAAAGAAGAAGCTAGAAAAAAAGGAGGGGGAGGAAAGAAGAGGGAAGAAGAGTCAGGCAGAGGTGCAAGTGCTCTGCCTTTCTCCTTCTCCCTCTCTGTCCAACTCCGCTCACCTCCCAAATGGCGAGATTACTTATCAGGAATCTGTAGCTTCTTCCCCTTGAGTTTCAATTGCTCCTTCAGGACCAAGATCACAGCATCCTAATGTCATGTGAAGCCCAGAAGTCAGACAGGTGCCACCATGGAACCACCCTATTACCCATGCCTCTATTATTTTACACCACTCAGCTTTGCTCTGCTTCATTCCCTACCTGGATCCTGCATCTGGAACTCTCCCACTGTGAAGGTGGAAGCAAAATCCTTACTATCCAAATATCCAAACTCTCTACTATCCAAATTCCAAAAGTTAATGCCCAAAACGTCTTTTTTTTTCTTTTTGGGTCACACCCGGCGATGCTCAGGGGGTTACTCCTGGCTCTTCCCTCAGGGATTACTCCTGGCGGTGCTCAGGAGACCACATGGGATACCATGGATCGAACCTGGGTTGGCTGCATGCAAGGCAAATGCCCTACCCACTGTGCTATCGCTCCAGCCCCCCCAAAACTTCATTTGGGACACTGGACAAGGCCTGGAGTTTTCAGGGACCAAGTGGTACCAGGGACTGAATTTAGGCCTCCTTATGCAAAACACGCTCTCAGACCTTAGAGTCATCTCCCTGACGCACTAGGTTCTTTTTAACATTATACCCTTGTTTGTGGCTCATTCACTACCTGAACACACAATTTCATTCTTTCTTAATTTTTTTTATTATAACACCATGATGTACCCAAGTTACAGTTGTTTCAGGCATTTAGAATTCTAATACCAATTCTACCACCAGAGTGACCTTCCCTCCACCTATGTCCCCAGTTTCCCAACTAACACCCAAGCCTGCCCTCTTAGCAGGCACAAATTTACTTCATACTGCATGTTACAAAAACAGAACAATCACAGTCAATCTATCAAAAAATATATCAGTAACAGTGATTGATCACACAATAATCACACAATAGCAGTGATTGATCACACAATAATTTGTGATAACTGTTATGTCTTACAATGGTGTTGCTAAAGTCATTGTCTGAGGATTTACTTGACTGTGATATTGCTTTCACTCATTGAACTTGGTGGTCTTCTACACAACTTTCCCATCAGATTTGCTGTGATCATAATGGGCTGAGAGTATACTATGACATTTGTAGGTATCTTGCAGATGCGTGCGTGGCCATGTACTCCAGGAGATATGGAGCTGTAACGATTTGGCAGTTTGGTAGCTTGATGAGATTCAGTTGTGGAACTGGGCTGTTTCTGTGTAAAAAGGGTGTTGGGTGTGGCTGTGGGCTGTTTTTGTCTTCAGGCAGAAGCAGGAATCTGCCTGCCTCTATTCTGAGAAGGTCCCAGAATTTTTAGCCAGGATAGGTCTCCCTGGGCAGAGTCATTGGCTTCATGTATTTTCAGTTGTGGAGCTGGGCTCTTTCTATGGTGGAAGATGTTGGGTGTGGGCAGGAGTTGCTGCTCTTTCTGATGTAGTGGTGGGGCAAATGGGGGTGGAATTTGTCCATGCCCATTATAAGAAGACCTCAAAATTTTTAGCGCATACACTGGTCCTACATGGGAAGGTTCATCTGCTTGTTGCTCTTCTCAAGATTTGTGGTGAACACATGTCTTCAACCTTTCTATGATCTCTGCCTCAGAACTACTCACTGCCCCCAAAATCTTTGCTCTCCATTGACTTGACTTCTTTTTCAACTATGGCTTTCACTCTAGTTGTCTGTCTCCATGCCCTTTATCATCTCTTTCCATTATTTTTATGTTCATCCAGCCCAGAACACGAAGAAAATTGTCTCACGATAGCAATTCATGCTTTTATTCTTCCCAGGGCTCAGTGGGACCTAGGAATCTTTATATATGTCATATTCTTCCAACCTTAAAGCATCAAACCCACATTTCAACCCCTTTCCTTAAATATGCACTTTATCTTCCTCTGTCTTCTCTGTCTTTTAGTTCTAGAATGGTGTAACTGAAAATACATTTTTAATATCCTCCTGAGAGTCCTTGGCTATACGTATACAAGGATTTCAACTTGTGGGCTGGAGTAGTGGGTAAGGCCGGCTTGCATGTGACTAATCCCTGGACCACATAAGGTCAGTCCTCTGCATGCCACCAGGAATGATCCCTGAACACACAGCAAGGAGTTAGTCCTGCACGCAGTCAGGTGTGGCACCTAAACAAACAAAATAGAATAAAACCAGAAAACCCCAGAGAGCTCAGTCTGTATCAACCCTTTTTCCTTCCTTATCTCACAGTACAGATGTGACTTTCTCCATCATAAATGTTCCTTGTCTCTTGGTTGATCCCCTTTCCACATGACACTACTGTAAACTGTTTATGTACTGTTCGCCTACCACTTTTTATTTCAATGACTTAACTCCCAACCATCATCTTCATGTTAAAAAAATTAACATCCACAGACTCTCACCTAAGTCTATTCTCTAATGAGAATTCTGCTGTTGCCATCTTATCTTTTCTTCCCTGCCCTTGTCCATCTCTCCAGAGGGGAAGGACTCATCTTTCGTGCTATACAGAATCTGGAAATAGAGGCATTTGGAAAAAACAGAGAGAAGTCAGTATAGCCGAGAGTATACATATGCTAAAGAGCTATGCTAAAGACAAGACAGAGAAAGAAGAGCACTGGCTTGAGTTGGATTTCCATAAGAACTTTGAGAGTGGTTGTGGGAGGTATAAAGCAATTTTTAGTAGGGTCAGTTCCCAGGTAGCTCAGTAGACTTACTTTTACCAAAATCCATGTTTCTTTCAGGATATGAATTTAACAAGCTCCCTAGATAATTTGTACATTAAGTTTTCAGAAGCACAAGATTACCTGAAGATGAATCATGGACATGAATGTGGGAAATCTAAGAATAGCAAACCTTTAGAAGAAAATATAGGAGAAAAATCTTAGGACCTTGTGTTGGACAAAGAACTCTGAACAATAAGAACAAGATACAACTTAACTTTATCAGTCTGAAAAATTCCAAGACAATTAAGAAATGGAAAGACATGCCCTACCACAGATTGGGAGAAAATTTGGCAAATAACATATATGAGAAGGGAATTATATCCAGAATGTATCAAGAATTCTTGAGACTTAGTGAGAAGATAAACAGTTCAATTTAAAGATGAGCAAAAGATGTGAATAAACATTTCATTAAAAAAGATACATGAATGACTATGAAGGGCATGAAAACACGGTCACCCCATTAATCATCAGGGTAATAAATGTAAATTAAATCACAATGAGCTGCCACTAGAATGTTTACAATCAAAGCAATATATAAGATGTTTGACGCTGATGGGAAAGAAAATGATCCAGCCACTTTAAAAAAACAGTTTGGTAGTTTCCCTTAGAGTTAAATATGAACTTTCTATAGAAGTCAGAAAGTATACTCCTGGGATTTTACCCAGGAAAAGTGAAAACATAAATCAACACAAAGATATATGTGAGGTTGTTCATGGTTGCATTGTTCATAATAGCTGAAAACATGGAAAATTATTTTCTGAAGACAGAAGTGAATGGGCAGTGATTACTCTAGAGGTCACTGATAGATCACCGACCTCAGCCAGCGCAGACGGTAAAAGTGAAGAAAATGGGAGAAGTCTATTGGGGTGCACTTCTTGACAGAACCCGATGAACTTTGGGTGAGGCTGGGGTAGAGCCAGGCCCTGGGAGAGACTCCAAACAGGATTTTTAAGCTGGTTTAGGTGGGAAAAGGGAACCAAGACTAGTGGAACTGGTGCACTTGTTCTGGCTCCTGTTATCTGGAGGGCGGGCGGGTGTTGATGTGAGGAAGAAGAGAATGTGGCCTGGGAGCTTCCTGGCACCAGATGGGCCATGAGTACTGTTTCTGTGCTGGGGGGTCAAAGGTGATCTCTGGTTCTGGAATGTTGCTGACTCATCAGCTGATTGTCATTTTGTCCTGTTGTCGTTTTGTCTGAGCAAACCTCATAGTCACTGTGGTCAGTAGTGAGTGCAGATTCCCGGTGTCCAGTCGTTTCAGCATGTGCTTGCTCTCCTTCTCCATGGCCTTCTCTCCCCAACTGCTAATACTGATCAACTCCAGATCCATCAATGATTAGACGCCCATAGAAACTGATAACTCTATAGCCTTCCCTCTAACTCCCTTTAGGGTGGCTGCATGGATTAGGTTTTTTCGGATTGAGCGACTGGTTATCTCATACAACCTCCAGTTCTTTACTGCCCCAGCTCTTCCTACAGTTAAGAAAGGTCTGTTTCCCAGAGTAAATCTCCAGCCTAGGACACCTATAGTAGTTGTTTAGACTGAACATATTGTTGGTGATTCCAGGGAACAGAATCTTAAGAGGGGAACATAATGGTGCTAGAGAGATTGTGCAGTAACTAACATGTTTGCTTTGCACATGGCGGGCCAAAGTTGGATTGCTAATGATGCCATTAGCAATTGTACACTGGAATCCATGAGATTTTGTTTGCTTTAGGATCACATCCAGCAGTGCTCAAGGCTTACTTTTTGTTTCTGTCCTCATGGGTCACTCCTGGCAGGGCTCCAGGGACCATATGAGCACACTGGCTAGGATGTGCATACGACAATCACCTTACTCTGTTGTCCTATCTCTCCATTCTGAGAGAGTCATAAGACTGAAGTTAAGTGGCATTTACTGAAATGCCCACCTGTAGTCAACTGAAGTTAAGTTCTAGAGAGAACAAATGCACTGAGTTACCAAGGAGCAGCATCTGCAGAAGGCTTCAGAGCAAATGATGAAGCTTTTGTTGGTGGCCTCTCAGTGTTTGGGGAGCTGGGTAAAGAAAATGATGAGTTTTGGGGGATCAGAGAGAGCATACAATGGGCTGGACCATATGCTCATGTAGGATACCTGAGTCTGAGCCCTGGCACCTAAGAGTCCCCCAAGTACCACTGGGATCATCCTTGAGCACTGTAGATATGACCCAAGAACTATAAATAAGGAAAAAAGAAGAGAAAGTAAAATAAAAGAATGCTTTCCATCTTTGATATATCCAGATTAAAAGTCCAGAATATATATAAGGAAGTTGATCTGACAGCCTGAAATCCAGGCATAGGGGCAGTGTTTTGAAATCCTGTGAATGTACAAACTTTATTTACTTAATTTGAACGGCACACTTTTTAAAAAATTAATTAATTCGTTTTTAATTTAAACACCATGATTTACAAAATACAAAGTTCTTCACAATAGAGTTGTTAGATAGATTCACCATTCAACACCAACCCCACCACCAGTGTGCACCACTACCACCACCAGAGACCCTCATTTCCCAACCCCCATCACTATGTTGCTCCCTTAGCCAGCACTAATTATATTGACCATTACAGTCCATAGAAGGGCTGTTATTGATAAAGTCATTACTTTTTTTTCTGAGTTGTTGCATGTGAACCTGGCTGATTTCTGTTCTTGCATTCACTTTCTGAGTTTCTAGATGTTCCTGGAGTAAGCAGATGCCGTTGGGCTACACTAGCCTGCTTGAGCAAATCGATGAACAATGGGAAGACAAGTGATACAAGTGATATTGCTTGTTGGAGCTTGATCACTTGATCACTTGATATCCTGCTATTCATCGCTTGCTTGAGCGGTGCCAGTAACATTTCCATTTGACTCTATCACGTGCCAGTGTAGCCCAATAGCATCTGCTTGCTTCAGGAATACGAAGAGCCTCAAACCATTCGTCAGGGTCTTGACGAAGTCTGACCATCTTATAGGTGGGCGGCCACGTGATCTTTTGAAATCCTGTGGGATCTAGTCGATAACGACTCTAGTCCAGCGCTCATTTCCAAATTGCATTACATGTCCAGCCCATCTGATTTTTGATGCCTTGGCAAACGAGACTGCGTCCCTGACTCTGGAATGACAACGGAGATGTGAACTCTGGATTCCTTCTCTCACTTGAGTGAGGCGTGATATTCCAAGCATAGCTCTTTCAATTCCTCTTTGGGAAACCCGAATAGTGTTCTCATCCTGCTTTCATAGGGCCCAGGTCTCTGATGTGTATGTTAATGCAGGAAGAACGGTGGAGTAGAAGAGATGTGCCAGGAGCTGGAGGTTCTTTTGTCCTTTAAATTTAATTTATTTAATTCTTTAAATTCAGTCTATGAATATATTCTTAGATGAAAGTCAGTGGAGATTATTAACTCTCCATTGTGCCATTTTAGCCCACTGTATAGGAAGTTATTGACATGTTCCCACAGACCACACATTGTGCCCACACATTTGCGATTGCATGTCCCATACTTAATTCTATGAAATGTGATAGGATACCTGGTACATCCGTGTCAAAGAATGCTGGGTTCCCCAAAATATTGTGGAGCAGGTCAAGGATCCCCTTCTACCCCAGCGGATCGGTCGCCAGTGGACAGAAAAAAAGACTCACTAATCCAACAAAATTCCAAAAGGCTTTTTCTTACACAAGTTCTGACAGTACAATCCAAGGAAAGGAATACCCCAAACCTTAAGTTCCTAGCTGGGCCCTGGCCATGTGTAGGCTTAGGGTTCTCAACCAAGATGACTGCTACCACATGCTTAGGTTCAACGGGGCAGAAAGCAGAAAGGAAGAGAGCAGAGACAAGACGGAAGAGCAAGAGAGGGAGAGAGTCAGAGAAGGGGGCTATTTTTGTATTCCAATTGGTCTGACTGGGCACAAATATGGATTGCAGTCAAGGCCAATTTTTTTTTTTAATCATTTTTTTTTTTATTTAATACGCTGGCCGGACTCGGAGTGGAGTTTTGGGCCCCTGCCCTTTCCTCCGCCTCCATGCCAGTTGCCCCGGAAGAGAGAGACCCACCCACGCCAGGCCCACAGCTCCCTTGGCGTGTGGCTGCTTTGTGGCCACGTGATATTCTTAGAGAATGCTGATTTTAGGATAAGGTCCTTCCCAAGATCTTTCACATTTATACATTGTATACAGTTCTAGACAGGTTCTAACTGATACCAGTAAGCCTAGCAAGAAGCCAGAGCAAACCACACATCATGCAGTCAGTCATTCTCAACATCCAGACTCCATAGTTCCTCAGAGCTCCATCCAAAAAGAAAACCTGATCTTTCCCCTTTAAGTTTCATCAGTAAATGCTCGAGATGAAAGCCTTCTACTGAGACTATACCACCTACACGGCACAGCCTGGCAAGCTACCCGTGTTTTATTTACTTGTTATGCCAAAAACTAGTAACAATTATGGACCTCAGTTCCATGACCTGAAGGATGGTTTGGGGCTCTTCCTGTCCCTGGAGCAAGCAGATGCCCTTGGGTTACACTTGCTTGTGACAGGACTTATGGAGATGTTACTAGTGCCCACTCGAGAAAATCGATGAACAATGGGAAGACAGTGATTCAGTGATTATTTTTTAAAATATTTTATTATACCATCATGAGATATACAATTACAAAGATGTTCACGTTTGGGTTTCAGTCAGACAGTGTTCAGAACCATCCCTCCACCAGTGCCCATTTCCCACCACCAATGTCCCCGATTCCCTCCCCTCTCTCATAACCTGCCTTTATAGCAGTATCTTTATCTCTTTTCTCTCTTTCTCTTTTCCTTCTCTTACACATTGTAGATTGCAATGCATACATTTAGAGGTTATCATGTGTATCTTTTTGCCTGTGTTCAATGCTTAGTTCTAGGTTGGTATTAGCACTTTTGACAGTTATAGTACACTGTTCCCTTCTCTGTCTTACCTAACTTCTGACTCACACACATTAGTATTAATTTCCACCTTTGACAAGAAGGCCAATTCTTTCAGGTTTGCTTCCCCCAGGAGCTCACCTGGTCCCATTGAAATTTTAATATGCCCTCACCAAGATTTGTCTTTGAAGTTTGTCTGCAGACCCTCTGCAGAAAAGGGGGATGGGTATCTGAGATGAAACATGTCTCAGGGCATATACAAAAGGCATGTATCTGTACAATAGATATTCTACAGCTAGGTATATATTTCTCCAAGCTCCATGAGATCCTTATCTTTAGGGTTGTTTTGGGTACTAGTCATTAGAGAGCCATGCTTGCTTGCTAGGAGGCAATCAACATTTTCTCTGATTTAATTATAACTATATTATACTTAGAGATCCAATGCATCACTTGTCACTTGTCTTCCCATTGTTCATCCATTTGCTCAAGTGGGCACCAGTAATGTCTCCATTCATTGGGAATGAGGCCCATTATTTTTACTGTTTTTTGCATATCGAATACACCATGGTAGCTTGCCAGGCTCTGCCGTGGCTCTTGTAGCCAGATAAAAATACTGGTAAGATTTCTCCAATCCCAAGAAGATCATGGGAGCAATAAAGAAAATATTTATACCAGCTAACATAGACTACATGGTAAGATCACTGTCACTGTCTTCCCGTTCATCATCGATTTGCTCGAGCGGGCACCAGTAACATCTCCATATGTCCTGTCTCATGCTAGTAGAGCCCAAGGGCATCTGCTTGCTCCAGGAACATAAAGAGCCTCAAACTATTCCATCAGGTCATGGAAATGAGGTCTATAATTGTTACTGGTATTTGGCATATCAAATACAACATGGGTAGCTTGCCAGGTTCTGCCGTGCGGGTGGCATACTCTTGTAGTCACCTCTGATCTCCAGCATTTATTGATGAACCGCACGGCTGCATTGCGGGGCTGTGATAGGCTCTTCTGCTGGGTGGAGTTCTGACGAGAGGGGATTGATGTGGTGGTGGTACATTCTGCCTGGCCAGGCCTAAGCCACGCCAGACAAGGGACGAGCAACAAGGGCATCTGCTTGATTTGATCCCCTGCACCCCATATAGTCCACTGAAAACTGCTAGGAGAGATCCCCTGAGCACCACTGGTGTGGGCCCAAACCAAATACTGAAAAATAAATAAAATATAAAAGAGCAAATGAGGGGCCAGAGCGAGTATACAAGCAGGGTGCCGCCTACAGCTTCTGGTTCTACTTCACGGTAGTTTTGTATTTTAGTTCCTTTGAGTTATCAGGGAGCCATGCTTGCTTGCTTGGAGGCAAACAGCATTTCTCTCTGGTCTAATTACTTAGAAATCCAACGTGGCCAGGCAAATATGCTGGTAAGATCTAGCTAGTCCCACGATGATTGAGTCACAGATCCAAACTGTCTTCCTGCCCTTTATTTCCAAAGTGGCCTGTAGGAGACAGCTCTAGGCAAGAGGCAGAGGCTCTGGGCAGCCGTGTACTCCAGTACATCAGTATGCCAGGATTTAAGATACTGCATGGCGGCTTTGAGACAGAGCCACTGGGTGCATGAGGTTTTTCTGGCTTCTGAGGCTCTATCGGGTGTTAGGAAAGGCCAGAACATGCCCTCTTCCAGAATGCCTCATGGTCAGCCTAGCATGGGGAGAGCTGACAGCAGCTCTTCAGTGAGTCTGCATCCCTAGATCATGGCTGACTAGGCCAGCAGCAGTTCTGATGGACCCACTGGGCCTTCCAGAGGGGACTGAGGTGGGGGGGAGGAGGCCTCAGCTCCAGCTCTGCAAAAAGGAATGGCACACTTTATTTTTTATTTTATTTTATTTTGCTTTTTTGGGTCACACCCGGTGATGCTCATGGGTTACTCCTGGCTCTACACTCAGGAATTACTCCTGGCAGTGCTCAGGGGAACATACGGGATGCCAGGGATCAAACCCGGGTTGGCTGCATGCAAGGCAAACGCCCTACCCACTGTGATACCGCACCATCCCCAGAATGGCACACTTTAAATGGCTGAATCATAAGGTAAGTGAATTATATTTCTTTATAAGGGCTGTACCCAGAAGTGCTCAGAGCCACAGGGCTACACTCAGTGATGCTCAAGAGGTCACACAGTGCCAGGGATCCAACGCAGGATCTCCTGGGTGTTAGCCCGTGATCTATCATAGCAGCTACCTTGCCAACCCTGTGAACTATATCTTTAAAAACTCTTGCCCTGAATAATAAAATGTTTCACACTCTTGCAGGATTTTCGGTTAAAGTCAGGACTTTGGGAGTTAAAGGAAGCCAAAAAAATTGGCATGAGACTATAGTTTCTGTTGAAGATGAGGTCTTGAAACTTTCGATTCTGCAAAGCCTTTTTTTCTGTCTGTAGAAGCAGTTCTTCCAAGTCTGAGGAGGTTAGTCTCTCCTCCTGGCAGAACCTGAGATGATTTTTTCTCACTGTGAGTGACAGGCCAGCACTGTTGACTTCCCTCAGGATGTAACCTGCCCTAGACCTTTTCCTGTACCATCCACAGTTGTCAATGAGCTCATCCACACTCATGGTTTTAAGTGCCACCTCTAAGCTGATGAGTACAATTTACAGCTTCAGCCGAAACCTCTCTCCTGAACCCCAGACTTAGTTATTCATCAGCTTTCTTTAGAGCTCTGCTAAGATGCCTAACAGGCAGTTCATAAGTCACTTTGTCACAAATGAGCCTCTTTACCTTCCTTCCCCAACCTGTTCATCCCTGGCTAAAATCTTGGCAACATTCCCTCCTTCCTTCCCCTGTCAGATTTCTTTCACATGGCAAACATTAGCCACACAAAAATTAATTCAAAGTGGACTAAAGACCTTTATATCAGACCAAAATTCCACTAAATATACTGAGGAAAATTTAGGCCAACTTCTATAGAATATGTAGCCATCAGAGGTGTCTACAATGATTTGACTCCATTGACAAAGATGACAAAATAAAAAATAAAGAAATGGGACTAGACGAAATTTAAAAAGTTTTGGCAAAACAAGCTCAGGATAAAATAAAAAAGACATCCCAATGGGTGTCTTTGCACACAAATATTTGCATACAATTTAACAAATAAAGACCTCATATCCAAGATATGGAAAATGCACAGCTCAACAACAAAAAAAAACCAATAACCTCATCAAAAAACAGTAAGAGGAGGTGAATAGACACTTCCCTAAAGAATACATTGGAGGGCCAGTAGACATACAAAAAAGGCTTTACCATCACTTATTATCAGGGAAATGAAAATCAAGAAACTAAGCTTATCATCTCACACCAGAGACTGGCACACATAAAAAATATCAGAAATAGCACTGTATGACTGAAACCCAAATATGAACACTTTTGTAACTGTATATCTCGTGGTTGTTTAATAAAAAATTTAAAAAAAAGAAATAGCCAGTGTTGGTGGGTTACAATGAGAAAGGAACCCTCATGCACTGTTTGTGGGAATGTTGTCTGGTTCAGCTTCTATGGAAAACGGCTTGGAGTCTTGTCAAGAGTTGAGAACAGATTTCTACCCCAAAACATAAAAACAGTAACTCAAAGAGATATATGCACTATTGCAGCATTTAGCATGAAGTCTGGGATTTGGAAACAACCCAAATATCCAATGACAAATAAATGGGTAAAGAAGTCACGGAATATATGCACAAGGGATTATGATGCAGCTATAAGAAAAGATGAAATCATGGTCTTGATTGTAACTTGTATGGAACTGGAGGGCTTTATATTAAGCAAAGTAAGTTGGAGGGAGAAGAATAAACACTGAATGATCTCACTCATCTGTGAGATACAGAGAAACGAAACTAGGGAATGGACATTGATGAATAGTGACGAACACTTGACCTTAGATCACAACACTGAGATTACCAAGCAGTGGGGGAGCAGAGAGCAGGAATGAAGAGGGGGACTAGAAGTGACAGGGAAAGCAGTGGAGGGTCTTGGCTGGTGATGGGTTATAGTAACTGAATTAATATAGTAAACATTACTACGATTGCAACCACCTCACCTAAACTCTAATTTTAAAAAACCCAAGACCCAAAACCAAAAATGTTAACCAATGCTCCAAAAACATACACAAAAATTTAATCCTCACAGTTATCACCATCCCGGCCTAAGCCATTTTCTCTCCTCTGTGGAGTGGCTTCTGAGATGGTCTCTTGCTTTTGGCTTTGTTATCCAGAATCTGTTTCTTTTTCTATTTTCCTTTCTTTTTGGCTCACACCCACAGATGCTCGGGCTTACTCTTGGCTCTGAACTCAGGAATTGCTCTTGGCAGTGCTTGGAGAACCAACCATATGGGATGCCAGGGATTGAACCTAGGTCGGCCAAGTGTAAGACAAAAGCCCAACCCACTGTACTGTCGCTCTGGCCCCAGAATCTGTTTCTAATACAGGAGCCAGAGAGATCTTGTCCAAATGCGCATCAATCACGCCAGTGCTGATTCAGATCCTTGCAACTGCTTCCTCTCTTCCTTAGGGTCAAGCTAGAATTTTCACTATTACCAGTACAACTCCTGATGCCCCCAAGCCCCCTCAACTCCACCTCTCTGATTTCATCTCCTCCTATCCCCATCCCTACAGCCTTCCACTCACTACATTGGGCAACTGCAGCATAATTGCCCCATCAATCCATGAGTCTCACTGCTCTATCCCCTCCCCAGGGAAGACTTTTCCAGGACAACTTATTAAGCATTTGAAACCTTGCTGCTCTGGATGGACCCACCATTCTTCCCTGGTGAAAGTCTCTTCTTTGATTTCCTCTCTGACCCACTTGTTCACTAGTGAGCTGTTTAAGTTTCAGGTATTTGACTCAATTCTCTGCTTTTGTTTGTGATTAACTTGTACTTTCAGTGTATCATGGATAGTTGATACAATTTCTATCCTCTAGATTTTATGGAAGTACGTTTTGTGGACTAGCATGTATCTATCATGGAGAATGTCCCATGGGCAGTTGAAAAAAATGTATATTTGGTATTTGGGGAATGAAAAGCCTACACATACACACACACACACACACACACACACACACACTAATCCCCCCATCTTCCTTTTTTTTCCTTTCAAAGGCAGATGAAAGTTTCTTCCTGTATCTCCCCCACTCTTCTATACATATACAGTCTTGGAATTTTTTTTCTCTACCCACCCCATACCATCACACTAGCCCTGATGTCTGATACTGTGCCTGACACAGGCTTTTGATGAAAAACGTATACTATGAAAGAGATACGTTTCTTCTTCATGGGAGAAGACCCTGGTGTCTAGCGAGCACTCATTATATTAGCTATGTATCTGATTATTTCTGCCACAAAATAGGGAGCAATAGCACTTTATTGTATACTTTTTAAAAAATGCATCTAACAACATAATTCTTATTTTAAGATATATTTTATTTATTTTATTGAATTAGGCATGATTGAATCATAGTGAGATACACAGTTTCAAAGTTGTTCATGATTGGTTTTCAGTCATGCAATATTTCACCACCTGTCCCTTCACCAGCATACATGTACATTTCTCACCACCAATGTCCCCAGTTTCCCTCCCCAACTGCTTCTAAGGCAGACAGCTCTCTCTCTCTCTCTCTCTCTCTCTCTCTCTCTCTCCCCCCTTTTGGGCCTATGGTTTGCAACACAGATACTGAAAGGTTGTCAGTATATCTATTCCTTTACCTACTCTTGACACTCAGCTCCTGCCCAAATGACCAACTATTATCATCGTACTGGTCTCTTCTCTATCCTAACTGCCCTTTGCACCCAGACACTCTTGTGGCAAACTTCCAAACATTGACCAGTCCTCCTGGGCCTGGGCCTCTGTTTTCTCTGGCCTTGGATATTAGTCTCAGGCAATATATAGTATATTTGATATATAGTATATGTACTATATATGCTCTATTAGTACTATATATGTTATACAATGCATATATATTCTATATAGCATACAGTTATATATATATATATATATATCTCCCATAAATAAATGCAGTCATTCTATGTTTGTCCCTCTGCTTTGGACTTATTTCATTCTGCATGATACACCCATGTCTATCCATTTATAGCAGAACAGCCCATGGAATGGGAAAAATTATTTACCCATTGCTCATCTGATAAAGGGTTAATATCAAAGTTTTATAAAACACCAGTAGAACTCTACAAGAATGAAACATCTCCCCAGTCAAAAATGGGGGAGAAGAAATGGACATAAACTTCCTCAAAGAAAAAATTCAAAGGCCAAAGGTAGATGAACAAATACTCTACATCACTAACACTTGGAGAAGCAAATCAAAACAACAACCAGGTATCTCACAACACAGAGAATGGCACACATCCAAAATAACAAGAGCAAACAGTGCTGGTGTGGATGCGGGGAGAAAGGGACGCTCATCCACTGTTGGTGGGAATGCCGACTAATCCAGCCATTTTGGAAAACAATATGGTCATTCCTCAAAAAATTAAGCCAATTATCTCAAGCAAATGGGAGAAATTGAGTTCCCATTTGACCCAACAATATCACTTCTGGGAATATATACTGGGCAGGGCGGGCCTCAAAAACACAGCAGAAATAACATCTGCACTTCTATGTTCATTGCAGCACTATTCACAGTAGCCAGAAACTGGAATCAACCTGAGTCCCAAGAACAGATGACTAGGTAAAGAAACTATGGGACATCTACACTTTTTCTTCTTTTTTCTTACTCTGACAGGCATATCGACAGAGCCATAAAATTCTCCCATATCTGCCTTAGCTTCACCCTTTGTCATTTCTCCCCTGGCTATTGCCACCTTCTCCAGATGCCTTTCTTTTCCCCCTTCTGTTTTCCACTGTTTATGAACATTGCTGATAGAAATAAAAAATCTCAAGTCAGATCATGCCCATCCCTTTCTCAGAAGTCTTCCACAGTACTCCCAGACCTATCAGGATACTGTGTACTCAGACCACTCTCCCTGAGTACACAAATCCTTCCCTGATCCAACCCTCTGCCCCACCTTCTGATCTCTTTTCCTGAGATTCCCCCTTGTACCTTTTGCTACAACTGAGCCATTTGGTTCCCCTAGTCATGCTCTTTTATACCTCTTGTAATAAGAGGTATTTTGTCTCCAGAATCATTTTGGCTGCAATGATCTTCTTTCCTGTCTTAGAAAAATGGAGTGAATCCTACTCATCATTTATATCTTATCTCAAGCATGACAGACTGACTTTAGAAATGCCCATTGGACCTCTTAGCTTGTGGAGATGGCAGTTTTCTGTGTGTGTCTCAGCCAGAACATTGCATCCCTAGGTTGGAATCGCTAGGGTGTTGTTCTAGTGAATGCAACCTGGCCGAGAGGAGTTAGACCACAATCTGCCCTGTCTGAAAGAACAGAGCCAGGTATTTTCTGGTTCATAAGGGTTCTGCATTTAAGACTGATAACTTTCGAAGGTGTCTTAGCTAGAAGAGAGGCTGGAAGCTAGAAAACAAACGATTCCTAAGAGGAACCTTTCAAGTGAGCCTTCTCCTGGGATTACAGAGAAAATGCTTCAGTGAGAACAGGGTACGTGCCAGGCTCTTGAAAACAGCAGCTCTATGAACAGCATACTGGAATCTGTGCTCCTGATTTGAAAAATGTTTCTGGTTCTTTCTTTGTGAGCTTCCTTCTTATGATCCTTTAGATTTCTCCTAGTTTCATGGAAAATTCCAGCCTGCTTTAGCTGTTCTAAGGTAATTCAGGAGAAGCAGCATGGGACAGTGATTGAGACATAGTCTTAAAGGGCTAGCCACATCCCTCCTGGCCTCAAGCCTCTATTCCAAATAGAAGAATTGCGAGTGCTCCATCACTGTGGAGGTTTAAGCTTTTCACCTATGCCTTCTACAAAGAGAAGGTAAAATGCATTGTCTGCCCCTCCTACAGGCTCTCATTCCTGAGCTGCAAACATGAAGTTCTGTGTTTCTTTTATGAGGCATTTTCCCCAATCTCCTGGCAATTGCTAAATAAATATTTGGAATGATGATGTTTTCTGATTGATAGTCCAGATGCAGAGGCATTTTGATTGGGTGAGGGGTAGTGGTGATGGAAAGATGCTGGCGAAGTCTGGGCGCCCCCCCTTTGCTTAGAGCTGGGCACATGGCAAAATTGCTGGTGAGCACAGAAACATATGATGCAACTGTGAGGGGTTCATTCTTTGGGAACAAGGAGCAAATCTGTATCTAATAGTCAAGTAGTAGCACTTCCAAGTCTTACTGATGAATTTAAGATGTTGAAAGGGCAGCAGAGACATTGGCTCTTGGGACAGTGTGGAGACTGTGGTGACAGAAAACAGTCTGTTCAAGGCTAGGTCTTGGAGGCATGGCAAACAAAAATAAAGCCACGCCAGTGAAGAGGAGAAATAAAGCAGAGAGGCAAAGAAGAGCTACTTCAAATCATGAAGCAAATGCCAACGCTGATAGCTCTGTAAGACTGATGTAGGATGTGGACACCTAAGAAAGGGACTTGTGTTTCAGAACAGGCTGGATGGGAAGAGGAAAGGTGGTGGAGGCAGGGCTTGGGCAGCGGAAATAAAGTGTGATGGAAAAACAGATGCAAACCGGAAACACTAACAGACGCAAACCAATTCCTTATTTTTCAGGGCTACAGCCATTGTGGATCTTCTACTTCAGAAATACCAGCTGTTGGGATCAATGCTCATGTCCAAGAGAATGATTTTAGATTCACAAAATTCACAAAATTTCAGTGCTGGGTTTACAGGCCATCTCCTCTGGACCCATGATTTTATAGGTGAGGATGCTGAGGTCCGGTGAGAGGGTTGGATGTGTGCAGAGTCACCGGCACCCCACTCCGGATTTCACTCCCTGCCTTCCTTCTTAGGGTGATAGCAGGAATTGCCAGGTGTTTAAGGTAAAAAAGGTAAAAGATTCTTTTTTTTTTTTTTTTTTGCTATTTTGAGTCACACCCAACCATGTTCAGTCATTATTGCTGGTTCTCCAGTCAGGAATTACACCTGGCAGTGCTCAGGGGACCATATGGGATGGCAGAGGGATCGAACCTGGGTCAGCCGTGTTCAAGGCAAATACCTTACCCACTGTACTGTCACTCCGACCCCAAAGATTCCTTTTTATATAAAAATAATGTCAAATATTTAAAACATGCTCAAGTATATGATCAAACTTGAGTTTAGCATCTACTGATTACAGAATTCATATGCAGTAATGATCAAAGCTATCTGAATTCTGACAAGCACAAAAAAGTATCATGTATTGCATGATGGAATAGTATTCAGCTGTTAAAAAAATACAAAAAGAAGATCATGAAAGCCTGCCATTTGCATCAGGGATATACCTAGAGGGTGTCTTGCTCAGTGAACTAAATCAGAAGTAAGGAGAGATTTTTTTTGTTTTGTTTTGAAGCTATACCCAGCAATGCTCAGACCTGCACTTAGAAATTATTCCTAGTGTGACCCTGGGGGATCATATGGTGTGTTGGGCATCCAACCTGGGTTGACTATGTAGGGCTCTGCCCAGCCCTGATGATAGACTATATGCTCTCACTCACATGTATGTATAGAAATGAAACAAACACATGAACCAAATAAAACCCACTCAGATTATAGGATCCTGATAGTAGCTGTCAGAAGGAACTAGAAAGGGAGGGAGGAGAGATCACATGAGAAGAATCAATCATCTAGTGAAGAAGAAAATAGGATTTTTAAGAGGAGCATCATAATATAATCTATACAGATGTTGGTTTACCACAAAGCATACCTAAAAGTCATGTTATAATGCAATATTGGTTTTTGGGTCACACTTAGTGATTCTCAGGAGTTATTCTGGGCTCTGCACTTAGGAGTCTCTCCTGGCAGTACTAAGGGGACCATATGGGATTCTGGGGATCAACCTGAGTCAACTGCATGCAAAGAACTTTAGCTGCTATGCTATCTCTCTAGCCCTAATGCAATATTCAAAAAATTAAAAAAATTACATTAAAGAGCCGTGATTTGCAAAGTCACTGATAGTTGTATTTTTGCCATGCAAAATTCAATACCAGTCCCTCCACTACTGTCAACTTTTCTCTGCAGTATTCCCAGATTCTTTCCTCATACCAACCCCATCCCACCTCACCCTGTCAACTTGGCAAGCACAATACAAAGTTTTAGTGGTTGTCACTTAGATCTTCATGTTTTCATGAGATCTGTGTTTTGGGTATATGGCTCTACCCCTCACTCATATCACTGCTATGACAAAAATCCTGGTGCTTGTTAACCAATTATTTCTCATTCTTTTCTTCCCCTTGATTCTTTCCTTCTCTGTTTGTTTCTTCCCTAAACACTGGCATCAAGGGTGATCTAGGTATCCCTTTTTACTATAATATATTTCCTCATCAAGTATTCTATAGTGCACAGATTAAGTGAGACCATCCTGTGCTTGTCTTTCTTCTGGCTCACTTCACTCAACTTGATATCTCCCAGTTCCAATCATGTTTCAGCAAATTGCAATATTGGTTTAATAAAAATTTGTTAAAAGAAAACACAGACAGTGTTGTGTGTCACATGAATCACACCAGCAGCCATGTGTATTTGGTCATGTCTCTCTGAGTGACATGTCACAGCTTCAGTCTCCAGACAGCCTGTGTTCAGATGGGCCATTACACACACACACACACACACACACACACACACACACACACACCACAGGACTGGCAGCTTCCAGGTTGAGAATAGGGCATGGCACCAGGATGAACTGTTGTTTTCCAAACCAAGAAAGTAATGACCCCAATCTCTTAGATCAAATACAGCACCAAGTGACACCAAATGCTTTTTTTTTTTTCTTTTTTTGGAAAAGGATTCCATAAGGGTTTGGGGCCAGGCATGTGGTATATGGCAGAGCTCAGGTCTCATGTGTGAGGTGTGATTCCTGGCACTGAAATAAAAAAACTCATCAGAAGGACTTTGGATAAATTAGCCTAGAGAAAAGAAAGCAGTCTGTTCTGTGAGCCCCACCCCAGCTCTGGTCTTGGCAAGATCATCACTGGGGCCTCTCTTAGCAAGAGATATTTCATATGTACACTGGTGAAGCAATCAGTGTTGGAACATTATGTGACTGAAACCAAATCATGAACAACCTTGTAACTGTGTGTTGCACTGTGATTCAATACATTTTTTAAAATGAGATATTTCATAGGTTGGAAGGAAATTTATTCTGAAATGGAAGGAGCTTAAATTTTTTGTTTTATTTTGATTTTTGTTTTTTTGGGCCATACCTGGAAGTGTTCAGGGTTTACTCTTGGCTTGTACTCAGGGATCACTCCTGGTGGGCTCAGCAAGACAAACATCTACTCACTGTACTATTGCTCTGACACTGACTTGAAGTGTTTGAACTCAATCCTGGGAACTGGAGGAGCCTTGGAATCAGGGAAAAGGGTGGTAGGGGTCTCCAGACTGGACATAATTGCTGAATATTGGGAATTCATGGGCCATCCAGAACGGTGGGAGCGAGGGGCAGTACATCAAGAAAAATGCTGGGTTAGCTGCTATTTATTGTACATCCACTGTGTGCCAAGCCTTCTGCAAGGTTCTTTGCACTCACTGTTTGAACAAATACTACTTGGAGAGAGAAACTACTATCAGCCCATTTTGTGGCTTAGGACAGACAGATTTCAAGTGGCTTTATAAGTGGCCCAAGATCTCAGGGCTGGAATTGGAACCCACTGCTTGCATCCCTTGCAGGCAAGTAAGTTGGAAACCTTGGAGAAACTTAATGAAGATGGTCATTAGATGCTGACCACTGGTCCAGGTAGCTAAGAATACATGGTGCCATGGAGGAGCATTATTTTCAACCATTACTTCCTAAATACAACTCATATGAAAAAGTGGAAAGTACTAGGTGGTATAAAAAAAATTAGAGTGTGAAATCCCCCAAGACAGGGTTTAAAGTAAAAAGAATCATGCCCTTATGGGTAGAGTAAAGTGGGGTCCCCCTCTCCCTAACTGAGTGATAAACCAGAGGATGGAGGCGTGCATGAATACCCACCAGGGGGCTAGAGGGTCACCACAATAAAAAGTCACCACCAACACAGGATAAACCTGAAACCAGCACAAAATTGAGGAGGACGCTGAATGGAAAAGAGTGAGGCGGTGGGGTGCTCCTGGGCTTGTGTGCTGGGGTTCAGGGACAAGATGATTTAATCACCATTTATTGCCTTTGTTGTTGTGTTTCAGTTGTGAGGGGGGTCACTAGTGGACAGATGACATAATGGGAAAAATAGAGACGTGGCCAGCTTCCTAAAAAGTGGAGCTTCAGTAGTAGGGAGGGTTTGGATAAAGGTTTGATGCAGTTAATCTGTTTGTGAACTCAAGTATGACCTTTTGAAACTGATTCCAAATCTCTGTTTTGAAAAACACCAGAATACTTTCAAAGAGAGTTTTGCTATGGCCTGTAAGCAAGTGGGCAAAGCGTGAGAGCTCCAAGTTTCAAAAAAACACAAGTTTCATTTTTTGCAGCAATATTTTATATGGAGCAAAAATAACTTTCTTTACATTTTTAAAGTCAAGCTTTCAAAACCTCACACCAAATTGAGTTTCTTCATTCTCCGGGGAGAAAAGTTCTTTGGCAGACAACAGTTTAATCTGTGAATCTGGCTGATACAGGCCCTGTTAAAGGATAAGATTTTCTACTTAATTTGACCGAATGATCGAACAAATTTTGTGGAATCTGGCAAATTGTCCTTTTGGAAGTTGTCATCTTTTCCTTTTTGTTAACTGAAAACAGGAAGGTAGATATGATCCTATCTCCAAAAGAAAACATTGCTTGCTGTAATTGGCTGGTTTGAGGAGGCTCAGATGGTGTGTTCTCCCAGAAATTGCTCCAAAATGAGACTGGTTTATATTCCCCAGACTGATAAAATGGGAAGGAAACATCACAAAGACCTACTGGGGCACAGTTCCTGAGGTGGGGTGGAGGCAGGAAGGGTAGAGAAGCATGGTGACATATTGGTATCTAGTTGACAACAACACTAATTTTCTGGAGAATGATAAGACCTGGCATAGCACAGGAAGGCTGGTCCTGTGATGATCAGGGTTGTCAAATAGCAAACTGCATCATAAGGTCAAATGGGTGTTAGAAACCTCAGTCACCTGGGACAGACAAGCCACAATTAACAGTTACTGTCCCTGGGGCGAGTGAGAATACAGCAGGTAGGGCTCTTGCCTTGCAGACGGCTGACCTGGGTTCTATTTCCATCCCACATATGGTCCCTTGAGTCTGCCAGAATTCCTAGGCTTAGAATCATTTAGTAAGCCCTGAGCACCATTGGGTGTGGTCCTTTCCCCCAAATTTATGTAAAAGCCTGAGCAAGTTGTCAGACTGTTAAGGATGGGAAAGGTTTTCAGTTCTTCCACATCATTTTGAAGATGGGAGATTGGTTCAAGGGAAGAGTTGGCTGGAGACAAAATTTTTTTTGTCAGGCAGACCCCCACACCCGGCCCCCCACCAAAAAAAAAATTGTATTTTTCTCTAACAGGTCAAGACTCTCAACATCTATCAATCCGGAGACCCCTGGGGAATAAAAGCTTTTCCTGTGGTTTAGTCTGATGTCATTTATATCTGCCAGGAGGATTTCTGCAGATACCAATGATTTCTGTCCTATAGATACATGAAGAAGAGACTTACTATGAGACATACACTCATCTAAGTATGAATGTTGAGAAGTTGCCTGATTTGCTCTGTAAGGAGAGTTTGTGGTATAATCCAGTCTGAATGTGAAAGCTTGTAAACCAGAGGAGCAATGAGTATAGATTTCAGCCTAGGGCTGAAGCCTGGACGAGAGGCAGGGAGAAGATTGACTTCTCAACTCAGTCAGTTGATTCAACCCATCTACACAGTGAAGAGAAAAGGGCATTATTGGGTCCATTGATTCAAATACTATTTTCCATTGTTACATCTTCACAGTACTGGTCAGCCCAAGGTCTGGGGATTTCATGATTTAGTCAAGTGGACAGATTAAAGAAAACCATCACAACATGTCTCACCTGGGTGAAAAGACGATATCCCATTTCCTGTTACAGAAATCCAGGAGTCAGGTTGGCATGTGACTTGTGATGACCCACTCAGTTACTCCTGCTGAGACTTTGGCTCAGGAGAGGGCAACTCAAGAGAAAGAGACAATTAGCTGTCACTTCTGGAAGTGGCAGAGAGGGACCACTAAGGGGAGAACTGACCCCCTCGGTTAAACGCTTTTTTTTTTCTCTTATGTTCTAAGCCTGGCTCACCCACCATCAGTGGATCCCCAAATTCCCTGTATCTTGCAAAATAATGATTATTTTCTTTTTTCAAAAAAAATGTTTTATTATACCACCAATTACAAAGGTGTTCATAATTGGTTCTTGGAAATACAGTATTCCAGCACCCATCCCTCCACCAGTGCCCCATTTCCACCACCAATGTACCCCCACCCCTCCCGCCCACCCCCAGGCTGCCTCGCCTCAATAGCAGGTAGCCCCGTTTCCCTCTCTCTCTGTCCGTCTCTCTATCTCTGCATCTCTCTCCCTCTTCTTTTACACATTGTGGCTAGCCCTGCAGATATATAGAGTTTATCACTTAAGTCTGTGTATATTCAATGGTGAGTTTTAGTCTGCCATTACCATTTCCCACACTTAGTAAAACACTGGTATATATTTATATCCCATTAATGAATGCAGTCATTCTATATCTGTCCTTTTCCTTCTGACTAATTTCACTCAGCATGATAGTCTCCATGTCCATCCATTTGCAGGTAAATTTCATAATTCCGTCTTTTCTGACAGCTGCATAGTATTCCATAGTGTAGATGTACCACAGTTTCTTTAGCCAGTCCTCTGTTCTTGGGCATTTAGGTTGTTTCCATATTCTAGCTGTTGTGAATAGCGCAGAGACGAATAAAGAAGTACAGATAGTGTTTCTGCTATGTGTTTTTCGGTCTCTCGGGTATATTCACAGGAGTGCTATTGCTGGATCAAATGGGAGCTCAAGATCTAGTTTTTGGAGGAATACCCATATTGTTTTCCCAAAAGGGCTGGACTAATCAGCACTCCCACCAACAGTGGATGAGGGTCCCTTTTCCCCACATCCACACCAGCACCGGTTGTTCTTGCTGTTTTGGATGTGTGCCAGTCTCTGTGGTGTGAGATGGTACCTCACTTTTGTTTTGATTTGCATCTCCCCTGATGATTAAAGATGAAGAGCACTTTTTATATGCCCTTTGCCATTCGAATTTCTTCTTTTTTGAAGCTTCTGTTCATTTCTTCTCCCACATTTTTTGATGGGGTTGGCTGTTTTTTTTTCTTGTGAAGTGTTACCAGTTCCTGATATATCCTGGATATTAACCCCTTGTCAGATGGGTATTGGGTGAATATCCTTTCCTACTCTGTGGATTGTCTTTGTATCTTGGTCACCGTTTCTTTTGAGGTGCAGAAGCTTTTCAATTTTATATAATCCCATTTGTTTATCTTTGCTTCCATTTGCTTGGTCAGTGGTGTGTTGTCTTTAAAGATACTTTTAGACTCGATGTCATAGAGCATTTCTCCTATGATTTCTTCAATGCACCTTATAGATTCATGTCTGATGTTGAGATCTATAATCCATTTTGATGTGAATTTTGTGCATGGCATTAGAAGGAGGTCTAAGTTCACTTTTTTACATGTAGCTGCCCAGTTTTCCCAGCTAAATTTTTTAATTTAACTTTATTTTAGACACCATTGTTGGGGCGCGCGCCGGGGTCCCGACAGTGCCGGGAAGCAAGTTCCCTTCTACCCTCCGAGCCGGCGAGGAATGAATGAAAACTCAGGAATCCGATGCAGTTTTAAAAGGCTTTACTTATCACAAGTTCAGGCATACAAATCAGCAAAAGGAAAAGCCCGGTGCTCAGGATTCCAGGCTAGAACCCCAGCCACGTGTAGGCCAAGATGGCGGCCACCACGTGTAAAGGCTTTGTAAAGGGAGAAGAAGACTTCCAAGAAGGGTGAGTGATCACAGAGAGAGAGAGCCCACCAAGAAGCGAGAGAGAGAAAACCAACCGGCTAGTTTATACCCCCTGCAGCTCAGACCTTCCTCCCACTGTTATGGAAAGCAGGGAGGGTCAAATGCCCTTAGGTAATCCCTCCCTGCACCTCACCTAGGCCCTTTAGTATGCTAATGTTTTGAGCCAAGATCTGCCTGGGAATGCCTTTATAGGGTAGAGAAGGGGGTTTCTGAGATGGCATGTCTCTGTACCAAAGACTAATATTAATGCCAGTTAAATATTTCTCCAAGCCTTCACAAGTCTCTTCTACTTCATTGTAGTTTTATATTTTAGTTGCCTTTGAGTATATCAGGGAGCCATGCTTGTTTGCTTGGAAGCAAACAGCATTTCTCTCTGGTCTAATTACTTAGGTGTCCTACGTGGCCAGGCTAATATGCTGGTAAGATCTAGCTAGTCCCACGATGATTGTGGTAGCATGGGAGAATATTTATACCAGCTAGTACAGCATACATGGTCGGATAAACTGCCACATTTAGACTACCCCCTTATCTACGAAGTGATTTGCAGGAGGCAATCCAGAGCAGATGCAGCGGCCCTTAGGAGTCCTGCAACACACCATAATTTACAATATTGTTAATGGTAACGTTTCATACATGAAACATTTCTGCACTACACCCTCCACCAGACTGTCTGCCTCCTTCTAGCATCCTGTTCTCCCACCATCCGAGTCACCCCTCCCTACTCTTCACACTCAAAATGGTCAGCTTACTACTGAGTCCTCAGTTTCTCTTGTCTCCGGCATTTGTTACTTCCCTATTATGTTTCTTTTATATCTTCAGATAAGAGAGATCATTCTGTGATCTCTCTTTCAGACTAAACTCACACAGCATGATCTCTACAGATCCACCATCATATAGCAGCAAATTGCATGGTTTCATCTTTTTCTTTCCATTTGATCTTTTCTTCTTTCCTCTTCCTTTTCCTTTTCATTCCTTTTTTTCTTCTTTTTACAGTTTTTTTTTTGTTCACACCAGACGGTACTCAGGATGTATTCCTGGTTCTGCACTTAGGGATCACTCTTGGCAGTGCTCAGGGAACCAAAGGGAATGTCAGGAATTGAACCTTCGTCAGTTGTGTGCAAGGCAAGGACCCTACCCACTGCACTATTGCTCTGGCCCCATGATTTCATCTTTTATTATAACCGAGTAACATATCATTGTGTGTGTATATGTATATGTATATATAGTACATATATATACATATACATATACACACACACATATATATACACACACACATATGTGTGTGTGTTATATGCCCCTCGAGGTGTTGCAGGTGTGGCTGGTGTAAATTGGATTTGAGCATCTCATATGAAAACTTATTTCTGTTTATAAGGTCTCAGAAGAAAAATACTTTTTTTATTAGAAATTTTTCCTTTGTTAGGTGGAGCCATTAATCCTAAATGACTCACACTTTTGTGATCCCAACTTTATTGTAAATTAATAAACATGAGATGGTTGGGCCATCTCATGTTCAGTTGACCCATAAAGTAAACACTGAATATTACTTTATTTGGAAAATACCAATATTGTGGCAGGTGTGTATTGTTTTTCTTCCTAGATTACCCCTCTCACCTTATCATGGGTGTCTTTATGAACTCCTTGTGTCAGTTGATTGAATCATAAAATAAGCGCGTTTTTATATTTTATCTAACTTTTTAGTTACTTTTTGTTTGAAGTCTATCAAGGATACATATTTTGCAGTGTGGCTGAAATAATCCTATAGTAAAATATTTTTAATGTATTGTTTTGAATTCTTTTTTGGGGGGTCACACTCAGCAATGCTCAGGGGTTACTCCTGGCTCTGCACACAGGAATTACTCCTGGCAGTGCTCAGGGGACCATATGGGATGCTGGGGATTGAATCTAGATCTGCCGTGTGCAAAGTAAACATCCTACCCACTGTACTATTGCTCTGGCTCCTAATGTGTTATTTTGAATAGGTGTAATAGAAGAAAGAGAAAACAATTTATGCAGCAATATATCAAGTATCTTGATTTCATAAAAGTGTTTGTTCAAGTACAATCAGCACGAGATCAGAGGTGACTGCAAGAGTATGTGACCCACAGGGCAGAGCCGGAGCCTGGCAGAACTACCTTCTGCTTGTATAAGTAGTGATATGCCAAATACCAGTAACACTGGGTCAGCAGGTGACAGACAGGAGACAGGCTGATCTACACCCAGGGCTCTGCCCCGTGGGCCCTGGATGGTTGATGACCTGACATAGAAAAAGACTGGGCCCCCTGAGATGAACCCAGAGCCATGGAAGAGCATGGCAAGCTACCTGTGGTGTATTCAATATGCCAAAAATAGTAACAATGATGGACCTCATTCCCAATAAATGGAGACGTTACTGGCGCCGCTCGAGCAAATCAAAGAATAACAGGAAAACAAGTGATACAAGTGATATATCACTGTATCACTGTCTTCCCGTTCATCATCGATTTGCTCGAGCGGCCCCAGTAACATCTCCATATGCCCTACTCATGCTAGTAGAGCCCAAGGCATCTGCTTGCTCCAGGAACATAAAGAGCCTCAATCCATTCCGGAATGGGTCTATAATTGTTACTGGTATTTGGCATATATATCAAATACAACACGGGTAGCTTGCCAGGCTCTGCCGTGCAGGGTTGTTTCCAAATTTTGAATAGTGCAAAAAAATGAAGATTGACTGTCTGTAACTTGTGGGTTTTCTAGAGAAGCTGGCCTGATGGATCCATCTGTAATATCCCAGGAGCTGGGTGTCCAGCAATGGCATCAAAGAGGGTTCCTCGAGAACAGTCTGGGGTTCTGCTTGGTCATTACCCTTTGATTGCCCCAATAATTCAGTGGACAAGGTCAGTATTTCAGTTGGGACATGTGGGGAACCAAGAGAGTCCTTATTCCTTTTCTGTGTCCTGGAGGGCAGATCCCTATGGCTGAAGGGTAAGTTGGGAACAATTCTCACACTGAAACTAAAGTCATAGCACTGGTATGACCATGACTCTCCTTCTCATGTGCCAGGCGATTTGCTATGGACTTCTCTTGCATTGTCTCATCTGACTCTCATTATAAATATGTGTGGTCACTCCTGAGGGGTGGTGACTCATACTAGTAGTGCTCAGGTGCTACTCCCAACTTCAGGCCCGGGCATCACTGATCCTGGCAGTGTTAGTGGAACTATGCAATGCAGGGGTTTGAACCCAAGGTCATCTGCAAGCAAAGCATGTGTGCAGATTATTAAGCTTTCTCTCTTGCTATGAAAAAGGGAAATCTGAAATAGAAGGATTAAGGAGTCTACCTAAATTCTCACTGTCTTAATTGGCGTGGCTGTAATTTGAATGGAAGAGTCAGTGCCTCTAAAGATACAATTTGATCGGGTGAGTGTTATGGGACCCTTGAAGACCTTGCTCAGAGGATTGGAGATAGGTGTAGTAAGACAGGTGTAGTGCTGAGCTGAGAACGAGCTGACTAGTCATACTCGCCATAACTGCCTCTAAAAGCTAGCTTTGTTATTTCTTGACCACTGTATTCAGGCCACAGAATTCACCCTCATTTCATTGGAAAGGTATTTGTAACAGTGAATTATTTAGCTTGTAGAATTTCCAGAAGGGACTCAAATCATGGATGGATGCTGCCAAAGGCTGTTTTTGTGCAGCAGAGGGTCATGACCAAGCAGAACCCCAGACTGTCCTGGAGGAACCCTCTCTGATACCCTTCTAATCACCCAGCTCCTGGGATACTAGGGACAGATACATCAGTCTAGCTGCTCCAGAAAACTTACCCTTGGCCCTCACAGCTCTGGCTGGAAGAGTTATCACCTTCAGTAGTCACCTTTGACCTTCCTTGCTCATCTTTGCCTTCCAAGTCTCATGCGATATCTTAGCTTGCTGATCATGTGTGAAACACTAATGGCAAAGAATCAACAAAATATTGTTTTCGGCCTTTCAGTTTTTTTAGCCTAGGAAGGTGCATTGAAGCGTGGTTGGAGTGGGCAAGGAATGCCTTCCTCAGTGGTTGCCATGTCAAGCTAGATTGCCCCTTCAATGCCTGGTGGGAGATGTGTGTGTGTGGCCCTGAGATGGCAGGGTAATATCATACAACTTTCTGTCTGGAGCAAGAAATTCCCCAGGTCCTTGTATTGAACAAATTGTGTAGTTGGTTGAATATTGCAGCTGGGGCCCAAGACCTTCTGAGCATTGCTTATGAAACACACAAAAAAATTTAAGATCAGAGCTACATACTCCATTCCAGCTTAGATCATGAAAACATTAATTTTAAAAGATATATACACATCTGTGTTTATTGTAGTACTATTGTATAGTCAAGATCTGGAAACAATGCAAATGTCCACTGAGGAATGAGTGGATAAAGAATTTGTAGTGTAATTGTTCTACTCAAATTGCTAATGCTCTTAATAAAGAGTACTTTATGTTAATTAGCCCTGCTAAACCATCTACAGAGAAAATTGTTCAAGTATTGGATGTCAAAATAAATGCTATGTTTCACAGAACTAATGATGTATTTAAACAAAGTATTATGAAAAGTAAAATTATAGTATATACTACTGCTGTAATTATGTAGAAAATATAGTCTTATGTATAATTGAAATGCTAAGAATTTTTTATATGGCTTACAAGAAGGAAGTTTGAATGTTAAAAAATTCATTTTCTGCTTTTTTTTCAAAAAAGATAACCTCAGCACCCCATATGGTCCCCTGAGCCTTCTAGGAGTAATTCCTGAGTGCAGATCCAGGACACTGCCCTGAACACTGCCAGGTGTGCAACACTCCTTTCTCCCCCTACCCCACCCAAAAAAAAAGACCAAGAAAGAGGGGCAAGAGTGGTAGCACAGTGGATTAGGCACTTTCCTTGCATGCAGCTGACCTGGGTTTGATCCCTACATCATGTATGGTACCCTAAGTGATTTCTGAGCACATACCGGGGTAAGCCCTGAGCACAGCCAGGTAAACATACCCTCAGCCTTTGACTGACTGAAGTGTCAGAGTTGAGGGTGGTAGTGGAGGGTAAGAGTGATTGGTAGAGGGTTTGGGTACTTGGGCAGTGGAGAAGACACAGTAAACTTATAAACAATAGCATTCCTGTCAACATGCTACCTCAATAACAATGAAATAAAAAATTTTAGAAAAGGAAAGAAGCATTGTAAGTTTTTATTTTCTTTTGAAATTCTGCCATGGGAACAGGGAGACCAGCCTGCGGAAATGAATGTCCATGCCAATGGAGGTCCATGAACCCTGTCAGTCAACTTGCACCCCACTCAGATACGGCTGATCTATCTCTGCCTGCCCTGAAACATGTCTGCCCAGATCATGTCTGCCCACAGGGTCAGCCGAAGAATAAAAACTAACTTGGTTTAGTTCATTGAATTTGGGAGCAGTTTTACAACAACAACAACTGGCAGATCCAGGGATATTTTCACAGAAGTAAATTGAACAAATTAACATAGGAAAGCACTTAAAGGAAGCCCCCAATTCTGCTTGGGTGGCCCAGATATCCCCAGTACTCTAGGACTGGAGCAATAAGTTAGATCCATGAACTGAACAGGGGCTCCTAGTTGGCCAAGGATCGTTGGTGAACCCTTAGGGCCTTCCGAGCACCGTAGGGATATTTTTTTTTTTTTGGTGGGGGAGAATATCTGGCAATGCTCAGGGACTATTTTTTGGCTCTGAGATCAGGAATTACTCATGGAAGTGCTTGGGGGGCCATATGGGAAGTTGAGGGTTGAACTGCATGCGGAGACAATCTCCTTCCTACACACTGAACTATGTCTCCAGCTCCTGGGGTGCTGTCGAAAGGCGCTGCACACACACACACACACACACACACACACACACACACTTTCTGTATCATAGAAAGTTTTCAAATGTTAACTAGATTATTACTATTAGATTCAAATAGTGCATACAAAGGGTACCATGTATGACATACCATTATTTATTTAGCCACTTAATTTGTTGACCTCATTTCTCACCCTAAAGATTGCTCTAAGCATCTTATGATGTGTGTATTTACCTCTTAATGATGAAGAATTCTTAGGGATCGAGGAAGGTGCGGAGGTCTAGAGCACCTGAGAGACAAAGGTGCAACTGTGGGCTCCATCTAGTACTGTCTCTTGGATCAAGAACAGGCCTGGCCCCCTGGCAATCTGTGACCTCCAGTGCCCCAGGCAACTTCTGTTTGTGCAGCAGCCACTTGTGTGAGAGAACCTGCAACAAAGGATACAAACCCTGCAAATGATCACTTCTAAAAGGCATGTGAGCACCATGCCCAGGAAGCATTAGGCTAGCTGTGTATGTGGTCCCAGTGTATGTGTACGTGTGTGTGTTTGTGTGTGTAAGTGCATGTGCATGCATGCACTCAGACACTTAACCACATATCATTACAACAATGAAGGGGGGGGTTAAATTTTAAAGAGAAACAGAGAGAAATATCCTATACAAATTCTTAGATGTTTACTTGCTTGGACTGGAAGGATAGCACAGCAGGTAAGGCACTTGTCTGTAGCCCATATGTTCTTCCAAGCACTCCCAGGAGTGATTCCTGTATGCAGAAAAAGGATAACCCATGATTATGACTGGCTGTTTTGTTTTTGGGCCTCCCACAAGAACAAAATGTTTACTTGCTTGGTCAATGACTGTGTATGTTTGAATATTTTTAATTAGATAACTGTGATTTACAAACTTATTGATAATTGAGTTTTAGGCATATAATATTTCAACAACAATTCCACCACCAATGTCAACCAGTGTTTCTACCAGTGCTCCCATATTCCCTCCTCACCCCAATCCATGCCCCATCCCCACCTGCCAACTTAAAGCAGATTCACGAAGTTTCAGTGGTTACCAGTTAGATCTCATGTTTTCAGTGTTGCTCTTTCTGAGTCTGTGTTGGATACATGGCTATATCACTCTTCAGTACAACTGAAGTTCTGATTTTGTTCACCCAGTATTTCTGTTTTCTTCTTCCTGCCTTGATTTCTTTCTTTCTCTGTCTTTTTTTCTCTCTTCTCATTGGGGTCAAGGGTGATCTAGACATTCCCCTTTACTACAGTCCATTTCTTTATCCAGTGTGCTATCAGATAAGTAAGATCAGCCTGCGTTTGTCTTTTTTTGCTTCTGGTTTACTTCAATCAGCATGATATCTTCCCATTCCAATCAGGTTGCAGCAAATTGCATGACTTCATTGTTCCATGCAGCTGCATAGTATTCCATTGTGTATATAGACATCTTCATAATCCTTTCATCTGTCATTGGTCGATTCCATATCTTAGCTATAGTACTGAGTGCACTTGTCCTTTTGAGAGAGTGTTTTTATGTCCTGGAGGTAGATGACCCAAATTAGAATTGCTGGCTCAAATAGCAGTTCAATTCTATGTTTATTGAGAACTCTTCATATTGTTTTCCACAGGGGTTGTACCAGGCAACATTTCTACCAGGAGAGGATGAAAGTTCCTTTTCACCACATTCCACCAACAGAAATTGTTCCTAATATTTTTGATATGTGTCATTCTCACTGGAGTAGATTGTATCTCATTGTCATCTTGATTTGAATTTCTCTGACAATAAGCGATACTGAACATTTTTTCATGTGCCTACTGGCCATCCACCTGTCTTCTTTCGAGAAGACTGCAACTATGCACATTTTAAATGATGATGGGTAAGGGAATTTGCTTTCCCCAAAGTTACTCAATTTCTTTTTATTAACAGAGATTGAAATGACTATTTCTCCTCATCAGCAACCAGACCTGATATGATTTTTGTGACTGAATAACAGTCTATTATACTAAGTTCCATATTTTATCTAACAAGCCTTTATTGTTGAACATGTAGGTTATCTTCTTTTTTTCTCCCTGTCAAAAACAAGACAGTAGCAACTATTACCATATATAAATTCTTTTCACACATTTATGATTATTTCCTAAAGAAAAATCCCTGGAAATAGAATTTCTGAGTCAGAGAATTTACACATTTAAAAGAGTTTTGAATATATCTTATTGAATTACTCTTCAGAAAAAGTTAAACCAGATTACACTAAAAAGCAGCATTTATTAAAAACACTTTATCATCATAAATTTTGAAACTATTTAAAATATTAGCGAATAATGCAACAGCTCTGCCTGTACAATCATGAATTAGATTCAATAATGATCAATTTACTGTCAAGCTGTTTCAGCTACAACTCCCCAATAAGGCTAAAATGTTTCGAATCAGATCCAAAAGGGGTGTTTGCCATGTACTTTTACTGAACAGCTGAGGATTCATCAAAAAAATGACAAGACATAGTCACAATCACAGTCTAAGGCTCTTGCCCAGACAGGCCAGAACCAGCAGGAAGCCCTGATTTGTTAAGCTCATTCTCTACCCTGGCAGTGCCAGTGACCCTGAGGAAAAGATGAATCCGGTTCACTGCTGAAGGTGTCCAAGATGTTTTCTAAATATTTCTATCCACCAGCTGCCTGTCTTTCCTTGCTGGAATAAAACAGAGGCAGAAATGTGATCCGTCCCTGGCTCATGTAAGCGCCAACTTTGTGAGGTGTGTTTACAGTGATTGCTGCTCAGTGGGAAGTTTCTCTTTGGCCTCTGCTGAAAATTTCCAGGCTGATTGAATTTTCTAATGCGAGTTGGTCACATTGCATCAACCATAAGTCCACATAATCTAGGGACAGAAAAGCACGTGATTTCTTTGAATAAAGAGGCATGGTAGGGGCTGGAGAGGTAGTTCAGCAGGTAGGGCCCTTGCCTTGCATGCGTCCTACTCAGGTTCTAACCCCAGCATCCCATATAGTCCCCAAGCATCACTAGGAATAATTCCTGAGTTCAGAGTCAGGAGTAACCCCCTGGGCACCCAGAGTGTGGCCCTAAAAAACAAAACAAAATAAAACAAGAAGCAGTAATGGTGCTATCTCTTCCCTGCTCTTGGATATAGTCCAATTTTCCATAGGATTCACTATCTCTGAAATGGTGCACTGAGGAGAAAGAAAATGGTAACCTGAAGACATAAGTCAATCAGCAGATAAAGAATAGGACAAGACCCATCTTCTCAGCCAGAATACTTAAGTAGAGAGAAGACGAATACTCAAAGCTGATTTCAAAATACAAGATTCAAAAGCATCCTCCAGAGTTCACTGCAGTTACTCCCGAGACACCGTCTAGCTCAAAGGTCTCTCAGCCTTGCTTTAAATAATCCATCCATGTGACAAAACTTGTGTCATCCAAGTTCATAGGAAAGGCAAGGCCATAGACTCCAAAGCAGTTAAGATGGGGTTTGAATCCCAAAGCTATCTTCCAATGCTGAACAACTTAAACTTCATTTGTTGGTTCTTTCATTCCTGTGTGCTACACAAATGTTTTCAGTATGTGTTGTGTGTGCTTGATGCTCTTCAGGACTCCAGTGAGTGAAACCTCTGTGCTGTCCCTGTGGAGTTTATGGTCTATTCAATGCTGTGATGAGGGGCAGAATAGAGCGATGGGTCTACCTGGAGAAGGGCTACCTGTGCTGGAACCAGAGAACAAGTGAGAGAATGTCAGCTGATGCGAGGTGAAGAGGGAATCACCTCTTGTGGGTTCTGGACAGAGGAAAGAGTCTCTGAACATTTGGAAAAGAAAATAAGAAACACCTTCTAAGATGGTATAAAGAGTTAGCACAGTGGGTAGGACACTTGCTTGCATGTGGTTGATTCGGGTTTAATCCTGGGCACCTGCATATGGTACCTTAACCCCACTGGGAGTGAACCCCTGAGCACAGAGCCAGGAATAAGCCCTGAGCACCTTGTGTATAGTCCCAAAATCAAAAATAAAGAATAAAGAACAAGCACCCTCTGGGAAGCAGAATCATAAAGTGAGCAGAAGTGAGAGGGTGATGCTGAAGCGATACCAGGAGCCAGAATTTTTTTTTTGGGGGTCCTCCCAAAGCAGTGTTCAAGGGACTCCAGGGACCACTTCTTTCATCCAACCAGGCCAGACATTTCCCTGCTCAGGCTGGTCCCAAGTCAGGCAGTGACAGGAACAGAAGTTCTCTTGGGCTGCCGGGCAGAACGGACTTGCAGTAGTGCCTTGTTAGTGGGTACTTGTGGTAGTGAGGTGTTTTGAAGCCATGTAGGAACTGGGGGATAGCACCAAGACCACTGGAGCTGCTAATGGGGGATATGACAGGTGACAAGGAAGAGGGGCCAGCTGTGAACCCCTGCCTTCTCTTGGCCTATGCGTGGGTGGCAATGTCATTCACAGAGATAGAGTCTCACAGAGGAGAGGAACTTGTGTTGTCTTTGTGACTACAGAGGTGCAGGGACTCAAAGGGACTCAAAGGACAGAACTTGGTTGTGAGTAGTGAGTTGTGAGTGACCCAAGAGGGGTCACTAACCCCAGGGCAGAAGGAGCTCCAAGCAGAGCACTTGACAAAGAATAAGAACATTGACTTCAGTGCGAAGGCGAAGCCAGAGGCACCTGAAGAGTGCCAGGGAGGGCACCTGGCAGAGAGCAGGGTGGTAGCTGATGGCAGCCCCTTCTCGTGTCCCAGGGCTCAAAGGGACAGCCTTGCCTGCGAAAGTGTCTTGCTCACACCCTTGCCTGAACCCACTCTTCTTGGCTGCCTCTCTTTGATTTAACACCCGCTTTGAAAATCTAAGCCTGTTCGCCTTTCCTCCCAATGTCCCCAGAACACAAAACAGCCCCCTCAGACCCAGCCTTCAAGGGTAGCTAGTACTCACACTATTCTCAACTGAGGGCATTTGAGCCAAAGATGGTGATCGCCTGTCGCTCTAGGGGAGGATCTTCACGTCATGGTTGGCTTCATGACACACAGGGAGAAAATCTGGTCAGGAAACTAAAAAAAAATTATTTCTCAGCCATCTGTCTCCCCCTGACTGGCAGCCAGCTCTCACCCCAGAGTCCTGTATGACAGCCCAGTGGCACCCTAGGAAAGGGAGCGGAGCCAAGGGGCCAAGGTGCTCAGGCTCTGGTTTGGGGACAGCAGCTGCCTGACAGGCTCATCCTGGGGTCAGGAGAAGCAGATGATCTGAGGACAGGAAAAATGAGCTCCTGAAGCTATCCCAGGGAGGTATTATGGAAATTAACTTTCCATCTGATGGAATGTAGCTGTGTAGCACTGACAGCCAAACCAGACTAATGGCAGCTTCTGCCGTGTTATCTTCTACCTCCTTCTGGTTTGAGAAGACTCGTAAATTGAATTGATTTTCCCAGCGCTGGAGCATGTGGGAATAGGGAGTGCTGGGGGAGATTCTCCTTCTCCAGGGTCTCCAGTTAGAGGGTAGCTTCCTCTCCCCAGGAATCTATTGAAAGCTGGCTGGCGGCTGATTCAATGGAAGGCCCAATCAATGAACTGTGTTTCCAGTGTGTACGAGAGAAGAACTAACAGGTGGTGCTCTCTGGGAGAGGAAAAGTGTTTGTATTAATAAGAACCTTCCCTGGAAAAGAGAAAGATAGAGAAATGGAAAGAAATAAAGAACCCGCCATGGAAGAGGGCTGGGGGAGGGGGGGGAACGGGACGTGGGGTGGGAGATGGGCACTGGTGGCGGGATAGGTGCTGCACAGTATGACCAAAACCCCAAATATGAACTTTTAATTGTATATCTTGTAATTGTAAAAATAAAAAAATTAAAAAAAAAAATAAGAACCTTCCTGACCTCCTCTTACCAATCCTCCCCAGCATGCAGGCCTCAGCTTTGCTGGTTGCTCTTGGCATCATTCAGGCCTTCCACTTAGAAAGGGCAGCTGTCCTCACTTGCTTATCCGATGGGATCGTTTTTCAAGGTGTAGACAAGGGGCAATTTCGGTTGAGCTAAAACCCTCAGCTATTGCAAGTGTTGTTTGTTGTCCCTTCCCATCTATCAGCTTGGGCCTTGTGTTTTGTGGTTGGATTCGAGCTTCATGGAACTGTCTTCCACCAGCCCACACAGTCTGGGTTTGGTTTCTAGAGGGGGCTTCAGAAGGGATTCTGTTCAGGGTGGATTCTGGGTACAAGCAGAGATTCTTAGGACACAGGTGACAAGGCCTGGCTTCTTCCCTCTGCAAATAATGCGGCCACACTGAGCACCTACAGCCTTGGGAAGGTTTCAAGCCCCCTTAATACATGAGTAGAAGCCAGAGGAAGATGCTCAAAATGTATTATTTGCAGCTGGTAGCCTGACCTGTGGCCCAACAAGAGGTTTTTCTCTTGGGGGAATCCTACAATTTTCTTTTTTTTTTTTTACATAAAAAAATATGTCATGACTATATTTGGATCTTTTGTAGAGATATAAGATTAATGTAGCTTTTTTAAAAGTATTTTATTATACCACCGTGAGATATACAAATAAAAAGATATACAATTAAAAAGTTCATATTTGGGGTTTTGGTCATACAGTGTTCCAGCACCCGTCCTTCCACCAGTGCCCATCTCCCACCACCAAGGCCTCCCGGTTCCCCTCCCCCCCCCAGTCCCCAGCCCACCTCCATGGCAGGAATCCTACAATTTTCTAAGGGCCCCTTGAAATGGGCTAGATTCTCTTTAGTAAAAGGAAGGGCTTGCTCTGGACCTTGACATTGGTGCATAAGCTGAAACATGACTCTGTCTTATTGCCTCAAATGGAGAGGTCACAGGTCGCTAGGAGAACTGTGGAGGGAGTACTGGTGCCATTTTCTTGTCCCATCCCAGCTACGTGGTTAGGTTCTACACTGGAAAAGCAGGAGGCATTTCTTCAAATCACTCAAGTAAGGGGTGTGTGTCTATTCAGGAGTGGGTGACCATACCTGACTGATCAGGGCTT
>JAJIBD010008830.1:0-20023 GCA_021461705.1 Cryptotis parvus
AAGTACCACAGCAACCCCAAGTAAAACACAGTGACCTAAAAAGAGTGAGGCTCCTGGAACACACAAGTGCAGCACCACAACCAGCATGCTGTAACCCACTACAACTCCACAACCAGGTGTTGGTTGTGGAGAAAAAAAAGGAAGGAAGGAAGGAAGGAAGGAAGGAAGGAAGAAGGGAAGGAAGGGAAGGAAGGAAGGAAGGGAAGGAAGGAAGGAAGGAAGGAAGGAAGGAAGGAAGGAAGGAAGCGAAGGGTGAAGAAGAAGGGAAGGAAGGAAGGAAGGAAGGAAGGAAGGAAGTAAGGAGAGGAAGGAAGGAAGGAAGGAAGGAAGGAAGGAAGGAAGGAAGGGAAGGAAGGAAGGGGAAGGAAGAAGGAAGGGGAAGGGAAGGAAGGAAGGAAGGAAGGAAGGGAAGGAAGCGAAGAAAGAAAGAAAGAAAGAAAGAAAGAAAGAAAGAAAGAAAGAAAGAAAGAGTAAAAGAAAGAAAGAAAGAAAGGTAGAAAGAAAGAAAGAAAGAAAGAAAAAGAAGAAAGAAAGAAGAGAAAGAAAGAAAGAAAGAAAGAAAAAAAGAAAGGAAGGAAGAAAGGAAGGAAGAAAGGAAGAAAGAAAAGAAAACCATGCCATTAGGCACATTGTGAATCCCTGGTCATCAAGCAAATACAAAAAAACAAAAAAAGAAGGGGGCAGGGGAGCCCATAAAATAAAAAAGTCATGGGAAACATGAATGTAATCAGAATAAGAAGAGTAAAAGCCCCGCCATACCAGTTACCAGAGAATAAATATGAGACATTGGGGCTACGACCTAGAGGCAAGGGATAAAAATGGATTAACTACACTGCCACACCAAGATCAACAAAAAAAGGATGTAGAATAGGTGAAATCCTGACACTCAAAACAACATAGAAAGACCTAAGAAGGAGTATTAGTCTTGGTGAAATAAACTTGACAGACATGCCCCTAACATTGTATGGTTTCACTCTGTTTGTATACAGAGGAAAAACATGAGAACGAAATAAGGAAAACTGAAGATGTGGACTATGGAATCAATTACAGGTTACCAGAAGAGAAGGGAGAAGAGAGAGGAACAAATCAATGTACCAATGCTGTATGTCCCAATGTGATTTTTTAGTGATATGCACATGAAACTTATATAATGTTATAATGCAAGGTCAGTCTGTAAAATATACAAGAAGTAGCCAGAAAGACAGCACAGTGGCTAAGGCCTTTGTCTTGCACTAAGCATCCTCAGCAGCATCCCTTATGGTCCCCTGAGCACCACCAAAGAGTGACTCCTAGGTGCAGAGCCATGAGTAAGCCCCTGAGCACAGCCAAGAATGGGCCCAAAAATGGGGGGGGGGGAAATGAACGGCTAAAAGAAGAAAGAGAGGAGTGGGAAGAAAAAGAAGAGAGGGAAGAGAAAAGAATAAAGAATTAAACATTTTGGTTTCATGCTACAATATCCTCCTGCACCATGTAAAATCTCCACCTAATCCATAGTGTGCTTTCACCCTTAAACAGGATTTTGCTTCCCCTGTCAAAGTCATTTGAATGAGCCCGGTGGTGGACCCAAAGCAGAGCTGAATAAAAAAGGTAGTAGTAAAATTAATCACTAATTGTAAAACTTGCTGCAGTACAGCACTTTTTGTTAAAGGCACTAAGAAATCAAGTTTCATGGTGTAAGTAAAATCTTCATTTACTAGCTGTCTCACAAAAAGACTTCTGCTTCACTGAAAATATTGCATAGAAACAGTAGCTAACTGGATCCTAACCACCAACTTCAAGTAAGAGGAGCAATTTTTCTGTGCTTTGTGTCAAGAGTCTAATGCTCATTAATCTACTCATCATTATCAACAGATCAGAGAGTTCAAGGCTGCTAACATGAGCAAACTTCTAATTTGTGTTCCTGAGTGCAATAGAGCCATAGGTTTCAAGAAGGTGACCAGGAAACTTACAATTCTGTATGGCCCACCCATTGAACTGGAGGCGATTTTGGCCCTCTGAACCCAACCCACATACTCATATTTATCTGTAATAAAATTCCTAAGGCTGTTTCTGTAATTTTATCCTTATTGTCTGCTTCATGTGACAATTTCCCAGTTGGTTCAAAGTTCATAGGGGAAATTAAATGGACTAATTGCCCCTCTAATCCTAATACCTAATATTTTTTAAACTATGTAATTTTTTGTGTGATTGTCTTATTAATAATTTATACTTCCCCTTGATGAAGAAAATTAAATGGTATAAACAGTTACACAATATAATTCTGAGTAGGAAAGAAAGAGAAAGGTATATTAACTCATGGTATGAAAACCAATTTTCTTCATAATTCGTAAAGTTTTCAATAAAACAAAATTAATTTGCCATCCTGTTTTCCTATGAGCAACAGCCTCCTTGAATACAGACTAAGAATTTGCAGTGTTCTCTGGACACCATGAAACAATCTGCAAATACTTAAATCAGCAAAACAAATTCACCCATGAGCAACTTGGGAGCTGCCAGCATCAATTAAAAATAAGTGATGTAAAACAAATTGATAAAGGATAATTTTGATGGAATTTCAGCCTTCCATCTCTAAAAATAAGCAGACCTGAATACTAAAAAAAACCTAAGAAAAACAAACAAGCATTTGTTCCATTCAATTAAAACAAATTGTTTTTATGTTATCTGAAAGGGTTCAGTCAAACAGAAATATTGGCTCTGCAACCCAACATTTGAATATTTTGGCAGAGTGTTTTCAAATCATTCCTTTACAAGATATAATAAAAATGGCACTAGAATTGGAAACATTTCTCGGAGAGAAAAATTTTATATGTACAGCTAAGTTACCATAAAATGTAAATAATATAAACATATCTAATCTTGATTTTGTTACTAATAGTTTTTATGGTCTTCTTCCTTAACAGTCTTGAAAATACTGGTTTTACAGATGTGTTGTAAAGTGAAACGATGCAAATAATATTTTTTTATTTTATTTAAATATTTCTTCTCTAGTGGTCACAACCCAGAAGTGCTAGGCCTGGCCAGAGGTACAGTGCTCAGACTCAAACAGTGCAGTGCTGCTGGGGTCTAGAGAAGCTTGGGGTCACCAAGGTCACACACAGCAGTGCTGGAGATACAGAGACACGGGATGAAACTCAGGAACTTTCTCAGGCTAAGCATGTGTGCTCTACCACTTGAGCTGTGTTCTCAGCTCTCATCACTTTCAGTGAACACCTTTGTAATTGTATGTTTCACGGTGGTATAATAAAAAATTTTTAAAAAAAAGAAAGAATAAAAAGGAATATAAAGAAATAAATAAATAAAAAAATAAAACAGTTGCCTTGCCCAGAGTGCAAAGGGCTGCATAAATATTTCACACACAGGAAGCCCAGGTTCCTCAACACCACATAAAACCCTGAGCACTTCCAGGAGTGACCTCCAAGTCCCAAGTAAACACTGAGCTCCATAGATGTGGCTCCAAAACAAACATACCAATTGTTCCATCTAAGAGAGTGGAGCTAACGTGACTAAATAGTGCTTACTGTCTCCCAAGATTACAACACAGCTATATCAAACTTGGATGAATCGACATGGAGCCTAAGCTGATACCTTAATTCACAAAGTTTCTACAGCATGGGATAAAAAATTCCAGCACCGAGACAGATTAGAGACCGACGGTCGCCTCTCCCCCAAGGAAGAAACTCCACCAAGGGGCCAAAATTGCATGAGGAAAAGCTTTCTAAGTTCTGCTTGAAAACCGGTCTCCAGTCTCTATCCAGACTAGTATGGCATCTCAGACACAATAGGGAATTGCTGGGTCATATGGAAACTCAAGTCCTAGTTTTTCGGGAGGTAACCATATAGTTTTCTTTGACATTCCCTCCAGCAGTGAATGAAGTTTTTTCCCCCAATCCATGCCAACACAGTTTTTGTTTTTTTATGATGTGTGCCGATCTCATTGGCCTAAGAGTCTAATGCTTTTTGTCCACACTGGCCACCTTCCGCCTCAGTGTCCTGCTCCTTGCCTGCCTCTCAGTCTGGCTTCCCACCACACAACTATATTGAAACTTTTTGACTTCTTTTCAGTCCTTACAACCCCTATATTGCCGTAGTACTTAACACCAGTGACAGATGTGATGACGAACACTTTTCCCAGGGAAGTCCCTCTCTAACGTCCACAACATACCTTGACATAGTATTTTTCCTGGTTTACTTCCTGCCTTTCTGTATTTTCCAGCCTCCATTTCTCCTCGTATTCTATCTTATTGCACTGCAGAGGGGCTTCAGATACAGAGAACACATGCACAATGAACTCCTCAAAGGCGGTTTTCTAGAAAACAAAACTGTTAAAATAGACAGCTACTATAACTCTCAGTAAAACAGGGCTATTTCTGATCCCTGATGTACATAAAATCATGTTGAAATACAGCATGATAAATGGAAGAGGTGACCATAGTTTATAATATTTTGCATATTTAAAAGCTACTAAGTAGATCTTGAAAGTTCCTATCACAGGTAAAAAAGAAATAGTAGCTCCACGTGGTGATGAAAGACCACCATACCTACTGTGGAGATCATCTTCTCATCTATATAAATATTAAATCATGATATTGAACATCTGAAATTAAGCAATGCTATGTGTCAATTATATCTCAATTCTATAATGTATTAAATAATGAGTGAGAGTGGAAAGTGACTGTGTATTCACTCTCAAAGGAAAAAAGTCCAAAACAGTATGCGTGTTTTCTTTTGCTGTCCATTTTTCTTCACTGTCCATTATGACTCCCTCAGTTAGAGTTTGTATTCTGCGATTTACACAGTGATTCATGGTTGAATTTCAGGCATACAATGTCTCAGCACCAATCTCACCACCAGTGACCTCACAGGCTGCCACCTTGGCAGGTACATTTTAAGTTTGGTTATTGTAGTTTTGATTTTATGCTTACAGTATTTTATATTTATACTTAGTGATAGTTCATATATACATATATATACCACATATATGTCTGTAGTTTAGATATGTGCAAATAACACATATCTACACTGCTGATGTGCCCAAGCCCCAGCCTCCTACCTATAACCTCCTGTCTACCTCTTTTTCATTCTGCCCCTTGTCTTATTTCCTTCTCTGTCCTTCTCATTTCATTGACTTAAGCTTTTCTGGTATCCACTAACTTTGACAGCATGCATTCCCTCCTTCTGCTATTCTTCTATATGACATAGGTAAGAGCATCCAATATTTGCACTTCTTATGCTGAGATTTTCAATTAAAATATCTACTAGTTCTATTCAAATTTCACTGAATTGTGTGTTTATCATTCTTTGCAGCTGCATGAGTATTCCATAGTGAATATATACCATACTTTCATTATCCATTCATATTAGATGAGAGTGGAAAGACCAGCTTGGGCACCTAGCTCAATTCCGAATCCTATCCAACAATTAATCATTATGTTCATATAACCTCTTGAATGAATTTTTGTATGTGTATCCTGGGATTACACATATAATGTGTACCTCAAAGACAGAAGAGCAGAAATACTGGAAGATGCAGCAGAAGCCGGGAAAAGCATTCGCACTGCCCGCCTGTCCTTTGCCAACTATAAGACCAAGATGACTGCCCTCTGACGCCCTGATGGATTTATCACATCTTCCAGAAAGGCAATGGAGAAGATTATCCAGGACTTCTACTCAAATCTCTTTGATAGCCACATCCACCTGCCCACATACCAAATTCCACAGGATGGATATGTCATTCCCAACGTTCTCCCTTCTGAAATCCGACATGCCATCTCCTCAGTAAAGAAGGGAACAGCACCAGGCCCAGACAAAGTCAGACCCGAACACCTGAAGAATCTGTCATCGGTACTCATCAATACGCTAGCTCGGCTCTTCACACGCTACCTGTCCGAATGCAAGGTGCCCTCCCAATGGAAAACCAGGAGGACAGTTCTACTGTTCAAGAAGGGAGACATTCACGACATCGGCAACTATCGCCCCATCTGCCTGTTGTCTGTCATCTACAAGCTGTTTACACGAGTCATCCTGAACAGGATTAGCAGAACACTAGATGAAGGACAACCATGCGAGCAAGCAGGCTTCCGGAAAGGATTCAGCACAATAGACCATATCCACCACGGTAACCAAGCCCATTGTGGTTTGTAGGGAGTACAAGATGCCGCTCTGTCTCATTTTCATTGATTTACAGAAAGCCTTTGATTCTGTGGAGACTGAAGCAGTCATCGAAGCCCTAGCCAAACAGGGTGTTCAAACCCAATACATTAAGATCCTTCCTGAGCTGTATGGACGGATTCACCACCAGGATCTCACCATTCTACAAAGAAGTGATCATTAATGTGAAAAGAGGGGTTCGACAGGGTGATACCATTTCACCAAAACTCTTCAGCGCCACCCTCGAGAACATCATGCGACAATTAGAATGGGAAGGAATGGGAGTGAAGATAGATGGTCGGCAACTACACCACCTCTGCTTCGCTGATGACATTGTTCTAATAACACCAAACATTAGCCAAGCAGCACAAATGCTGGCTGACTTTAACCGAGAATGTGGAAAGATAGGTCTACAGCTGAATCTAAAGAAAACTATGTTCATGAATAATGAACTACTTCCAGAGGCCCCGTTCACTCTCAATGGAACAAACATCTCTGAATGCAGCAGTTATGTGTACCTAGGTCGAGAAATCAACATGATGAACAACCTAAAACCTGAGCTGCGCAGGAGGAAGAGAGCAGCATGGAATGCCTTCAAAGGCATCAAAGAAATAACTAAAAGGACAAAGAACCTCCGGCTCCGGGCACATTTCTTTGACTCCACCATTCTCCCTGCATTAACATACGCCTCAGAGACCTGGGCCCACGAAAGCAGGATGAGAATGCTATTCGGGTCTCCCAGAGAGGCATCGAAAGAGCTATGCTTGGAATATCATGCCTCACTCAAGTGAGAGAAGGAATCGGAGTTCTGACCTCCGTCGCTATTCCAGAATCAGGGATGCTGTCTCGTTTGCCAAGGCATCGAAAATCAGATGGGCTGGACATGTAATGCGATTTGGAGACAACCGCTGGACTAGAGCCATTACCGACTGGATCCCACAGGATGTCAAAAGATCACGTGGCGCCCACCTATAAGATGGTCAGACTTCCTTGTCAAGACCCTGAAGGAACGGTTTAAGGCTCTTCATATTCCTGAATCAACCAGATGCCATTGGGCTACATTGGCACGTGATAGGGTCCAATGGAAATGTTACTGGCACCCGCTCAAGCAAATCGATGAATAACAGGATTCAAGTGATCAAGTGATCAAGTGATCAAGTGATCCTGGGATTAGAAGTGGAATTATTGAGTGGTATGGTAGCTCTATTTTCACTTTTCGCCCTCAAAGCAATTTTTCACTTTTCACCATCAAACCAATTTTCTCTTTCCAAATCTCCAATAGTTTTCTGTACATATTCCTAAAAATCCATTTGGATGTGAATGTAATTGGTCTGGATTGGAGACCCACTTCGTTTTTTTTTTTTTTAAAAAACATTTACCAAGTAATCCTAATTTGCAGCAAAACTGAGCACAGCTGGTATACAAGGTAGTGGATAACTACTCGAAACAGATAAGTCTCAGCCAGTGTAAAACACTGCTTTCAGAATATTCCTACCAGTGTGACTCCATTTATTCACACAACAAAGATTGCAGAGTGTTAAGCCATGCCCTCCACCAGGGCACTAAAGGAAAGCAATTTAATGTCAAAATCAGTCATAATTCCAGATGTTCTTGCTCTCAGATGAGATCTTATATAATCTGAGTACACTTTCATGTGAAAGTTAATTTTTTGTTAACTATAATTTACATAAACTTGTATCAGGGATAGAAACCTTCCAAATCGGTTTTCTATTGCCCCAATTCTGAATGCTTTCTACACTTCCCAAATTTCTTTCAGGCATTGGCACTCTCTTCTCCCTGGTGCCCAAATCTCTCAATTTTCCATGCTGATATTTCCATTTCTTCTTCCTGGCCTTTAGAGTGTGAAATTTTGACACAGTTTTGGGCTACTTTCTCTATCTTCTTTCTATCCATACTGATCCTTCTTTCACTAGGTTCTACTATCTGGTTAACCTCCCCATACGTACTGCACTGTATATCTTAAGAACACTACTACTTCATTCTCATCCTATGAGATTTATTCCTAAATCAATCCACTGTGCTGATTTTGTTTCCTTCTTTCAAACTTTGATTAACCCCTACAAACATAGAAAGACTGAGGTCTGACTCATGAAAAATTCAGGGATGTCAAGTCTACCATATGGAAAGTGGCCAGGAAACAAAGAAACCCCCCCAAGAATCTAGAGAGATGAGCCTCTTATCCCTGGCCAGATTCTCATACAAGGGTAGATTCCCACAATCAGCAGCGTCCTCTAAGGAAACTTTGAAAGACCCATAATCTACTTGTTTATCATTCTCCTACTCTATGAAGTTACTTAGAAATAAATGTACTTCTGGGTCCTTTGTCAACAAATAACATTTCAACTCCATATCTTTTCTATTAACATATTTTTGGAGTGCAAATAACCCCACCCCCAAATAATAGCCATTCAGACATACAGTACTCAGTAATGAGCATCCAGGCTCCCAAAGACTGGCATTACCAGTCCTGTCATGGTTTTGCTATTCCTCCTGACCTTGCATCCCCAAAATACCTAATCTACTATCTTTGGATTAAGTTCCCACAAGAAGTTTGCCACACAAAAAACATATGAAAAAATGCTCATCATCACTAATCATCAGAGAGATGCAAATCAAAACAACAATGAGATACCACTTTACACCACAGAGACTGGCACATATTCAAAGAGCAAGAACAACAAGTGCTGGCGTGGATGTGGGGAAAAGGGCACACTCATCCATTGTTGGTGGGAATGCCGACTGGTACAGCCTTTCTGGAAAACAATATGGACATTCCTCCAAAGACTAGAAATTGAACTCCCATTTGACCCAGCCATACCACTCCTGGGAATCTACTCTGGGAAACCAAAAATGCACAGCGGAAACACCATCCCTACTTTTATGTTCGTAGCAGCATTATTCACAATAGCCAGAATCTGGAAGCAACCAGAGTGCCCGAAAATCGATGACTGGATAAAGAAGCTTTGGTACATCTACACAATGGAATACTGTGCAGCTATTAGGAAAAATGAAGTTATAAAATTTGCCTATAAATGGATGGACATGGAGAAGATTATGTTGAGCGAAATTAGCCAGAAGGAGAGAGACAGATACAGAATGACTGCATTTATCTGCATGGCATAAATATATATGTACATATTATGATACCAATTTCCAAGCTCAAGTGAAACATATATCAGGAGGTCTTGTCAAAGGTGGAAATTATCACAAACATGTGGGAGTCAGAGGTTAGGTAAGACAGAAAATGGAACAGTGTGCTAACAATTGTCGAGGGAACTAATGCCAACCTAGAACTGAGCATTAAATAGAGGCAAAAAGATACACATGACAACCCTTTTAATGTATGTTCTGTAATCCATAGTCTGGAGGGGAAGGAAAAGAGAAAGAGAGAGAAACGGAAAGAAATAAAGAACCTGCCATGGAGGAGGGCTGGGGAGGGGAGGGAACCGGGACGTTGGTGGTGGGGAGATGGGCACCGGTGGTGGGATGGCTGCTGGAACACTGTATGACCAAAACCCAAATATGAACTTTTTAATTGTATATCTTTGTAGTTGTAAAAATAAAAAAATTAAAAAAAAGAAGTTTGCCACATTTATTAAAATCAACTAAAACATGGAATCACTGAGATGTTCCACCAAGTAGTAGTACTCAGGACGAGGAAGAGAGCTCAAAGAACTAGAACACATGCTTTCCATATGTGAGGACTCAAGTTTGCTCCCCAGCATCACACAGACCCCCTAATTCCATTATTTTGGGTGTACTGGTGTCCCAAACCCTCACTGGACCCAACCTATATCAATGAAAATTGAACCATCCCTTCTAGTTGACCAAGAAATAAGGCCATAAGATCACATGAGCATTACCTGGCTGTTCAATCCCCAAAAAATGAAATATCACTTGATCACTTGATCACTTGACATCCCGTTATTCATCAATTTGCTCAAGCAGGCACCAGTAGCATTTCCCTTTGACCCTATCACGTGCCAGTGTAGCCCAATGGCATCTGGTTTCTTCAGAAATTCGAAGAGCCGCTAACCGTTCATTCACGATCTTGACGAAGAAGTCCTGACCATCTTGTAGGTGGACGGCCATGTGGCCACCCACCAAAATAAAATATAATCTTTGAAATTTTCCATTTATTTAAAAAAATTCTGAAGCTCGAATTACTGAACTGTGTGTAATGTAAAAAATCATTATATTATTCTTGACGATTTTTAATAACACATTACAGCACTTGATGAATCGCTTAGCTTATATTATTTCTTAAATCCACACAACAATACAACAAACTTTCACAAATGAGAAAAGGGAAACACAAAGAAACTATACTGATTTTCCCAAGGTTAGACAGTTTAGAAGAGGTAGATATGATTCATAATCCATACCTTCTGATTCTAATAATAAAATCTCATTAACTTTCTTTATCCAGTCTTGCTTTATTTACTAATGTAAATCTCTATATTGTTCAACAAAAGTGCTGATAATGAAAGTTAATAAGCTATCTAACTTTGAGAATATAATGCAAACATCAGACCTTCTTGATTCTGCTCTGATTCTTTCAGAGCTGTAACAAAGGGTAAATACCTCTTTGGAGAGCAGTGTGATTATAAACCTCTTACATCCAAAACCATCCACAGATGAAGAAATGAAAGCTTGTAAGACCCCAGTCTTGAACAAAAATTATCATAATGAAAAGGTAAAAGAAAACAAACAACAATCAGCGATTGCACTTGTCTGCCCAGAAAGCTGTCCATCATCAGATATGGTCCTTTATGCTATCTTGCAAAAATCTAATTGCATTATTTACCCCTACATTACTGAAGAGATCAAAACACCCAAGCATTTACTTTTTATTATTGTCATTTGCTGCAGAGTCTAACACAGGAGAAAAGGACAGAGATTACAAAAAGCATAAAAATCTACTCAATTCTAATACAGGTGAAGATCAACAGTGCCTCTTCAATAGTGGAGGAAAGAGGGCACTCTGGAGGAAGTCATGGTATTATAATTCTGTAAGCATGCAACCCTATAATTGAAAGTATTGTAAATCACAGTGATTCACTGTGATTCCAAATGAAAAAAAAACAATGTCTCCAAAAGCCTTTACATCTAGATTGAATATGGAACTGGGAAGAACTAAAGCAAGAGAAAGAGATCTGGAATGAACTCTCTGGGAAGGCTTAAACGATTTAAGTAAAAAGTAGTCATTAAGTCAAATACAAAGCACTTCATTAAAAAATAATTATTGGGGATTTGTCAGGGCTGTCGGATGTGGGGGCTGTTCAGGTACCCAACAGTATTAGGTTCCAGAGGGTTCACTGGCAGCATTCAGGGCCAAGAGCCAACCCTTCCAGTCAATGGACAAGGAAGCACAACCACCAGTTCTTAGAAAATCCAGGGTGTTAATTTTCCACACACCACCAACATCAAATCTCTCCACACACCACCAACTCCCAGCAACCACCTGCAGCAGCAGCAGGAGCAAAGCAAAGACAGTGAAAAGCAGAAAGAGCCAGAGCCACCAAAGCACTAACAGAGTTTATATAGTTTACAAAGGCTTAGGGAGGGTTTCACAAAGGCTGGGGGCAGGATTTAAAACAAAGGCTGAGGGGCCAAATGGCATTTTTATACTGAAAACAAGAAAAGTGGAAAAGGTTTCCTCTCACCAGATGTGAAAACCACTGGGGGGCTCCATCTCAGCTCTGTGGGGCTAATGTGGAATCCCAGGACGGTGTCTTCTCTCATCTTGGGCTAATAAACAATTACTTAAATGACATTTCAATGTCATTTAAATGTAACTTCAATGACATTTCAATGTCATTTTTGTGCAGCCCTAGTAAGAGAGACAAACATTCACCTACACCCAGGATTAGGGGTGACCTTTCCTGAGATGGCACCATGTAGTCCAGACCGCACTCCTCTCACCAGATTGATCATTTCAATCCCCTCAGGGTCCAACTGATTTCTTTAGGTAAACACAGAGTTTGTTCTGTGACCTTGCCCTTTTTGCTTTTGATCAAAACAAAGCTTGCTCGCACAGCAGGTGGGGCGTTTGCCTTGCACGCAGACTACCCCCCATTTGATCTTCAGCATCCCATATGGTCCCCGAGCACCTCCGGGAGTAATTCCTGCATGCAGAGCCAGGAGTAACCCCTGAGCGTCGCTGGGTGTGGCCCAAAAAGAAAAAAAAAGTTTGCTCTAAGGTCTTGCACTTAGCAGCAGGATACTTAGTTGTCCCATGTCAAATCCAGGGTGGTCTTTTCTCTTCCTGATTCCATCTATTCCTATGGTGGGACCCTTTTTATTTATTTATTTATTTGTTTGTTTGTTTGTTTATTTATTTGCCTTTTTGGATCACATCCAGCAATGTTCAGGGGTTACTCCTGGCTCTGCACTCAGGAATTACTCCTGGCAGTGCACGGGGACCATATGGGATGCCAGGGATCCAACCCAGGTCATCCGCGCACAAGGCAAATGCCCTACCCGCTGGACCACTGCTCCGGCCCTAGGACCCTCTTTTTGAGGGTGAGAGGAATTAAAATCAATCTCAAGGCAACTGAGGTGTTTACTTAAGAAATATGGTGAAAGCCCGGGAGTAACTAGTCAGAACTATCTTCCTGTATCTATAAAACTGATGTAGCTTCTACTCAAGAGCATGAAAAGGGCACAAGATAAAGTGAAAAGCAACATTTTAACAAACCACTACATTTGGCTAGGAAATTGACTCCTACCGAATATGATACGGAGGGATGTAAACAGAAGAGAACCCAACAGGGAGGGGTGTATGGATCACTCCTGGAAGTTCCCAGGGAATCATGCAGTGTCAGGAACGTAACTGGTACACGGAAAAGCATAAACTCAGCACTACTGATTACCTCCCCAGCCCTTATTTTCTTTTAAACATCTGTCAAATCATTGACTTGACTAACCAATAAAAAGAGAGAGAGGCAACAAAAAACCAATGCATAATAATAGCAGTAAATACTGAAGGAAGTGGCAAAGGGAAAGCAATGAAAATTTGAGATTTAATGACAGGCACTTTCTCTGTTATAACTGTAGGCACTGTAGTTTACAGAACTGCTGCTCACAGTGTTTCATGCATGACACTTTACCTTTCCTTCCTGTCAGCACCTTTCCTTCTCCAGGTTGAACACTTCCAACACCATAGCCAGAGTGTTCACTTGGCTGTCCCATTCCCTCCCACCCATTCTCCCCACTCCACATGCTTCCAACTGAAAACCATTCTCTGTTCTTTGTGCCTATTGACTCGGGGCATCTGTTATTTCCCTACTATGTTTCTTTATATTTTGTATTTGAGAGAGATCATTCTATATTGGTCTCTCACCCTCTGACTACTTTCCTCAGTATGATATTTTCAGCTCCATCCACACTGCAGCAAATTTTATGATTTTATCTTTTCTTATAGATGAGGAATATTCCACTGTCTAGACATACCATAGTTTCTTTATCCAGTCATCTGTTCCTGGACACTCTCGGGTTGTTTCCAGATTTTGGCTATTATAGATAGAGCTGCAAGAAATGTAGGGGTGGAAATGTCTTTTCTCCATTGTATTTTGGGGTCCTTAGGGTATATCACAATAAGTGGAATTCCTTGGTCATTGGAAGCTCAATTCCCAGACTTTGCAGAATAACTGCATTGTTCTCCGGTAAAGGTGGCTCAGTCAACACTCTCTCCAGCAGTGAATAAGAGTTCCTATATTGTCTGATTATACTGCATCACACCAACACTTGTTGTTCTCACTGTTTTTGGTGTGTGTTAGTCTCTACAGTGTGAGGTGATATCTCATTGTTATTTTAAATTGCATTTCCCTGATTAGTGATGCAGAGCATTTTTTTTTTTTGGGGTCAGAGCCACCGATGCTCAGGGGTTACTTCCTGGCTCTTTGCTTAGGAATTACTGCTGGCCGTGCTAGGGGACCATAAGGGATGTCGGGATTGAACCCAGGTTGGCAGTGTGCAAGGCAAAATGCCCTACCCACTGTGCTATTGTTCCGGCCCCTGCAGAGCATTTTATATGACTTTCACTAGTTATATATCTTTGAGTAAGTTCCTGTTCATCTCTTCTACCTATTTTTGATGGAATTGTTTTTTTTCTTAAAAATTTCTACCGGTGCTTTATATCTTAGATATTAACTCTTAATCAGGTGAGTGGTTGGAAAAGAATTTTTCCTAGTCTGTGGGGTGTCTTTGATTCTGGTCATCATTTCCTTTGAGGTACAAAAGTCTCTTCATTTAATGTAGTGCCATTTGTTTCTTTGTTTCTGTTTGCTCAGCCAAAAAACTTAACTGATTTAATGTGAATTGGGGAGGGGGTATCAGAAGTCACACCAAACTCTGCAATCATGGATCAATTCTGGTGGGCTTTGGGGGACTATATAGGGTACTGGCAATTAAACCAAGATCAGCCACATGCAAGGCAACTGACTTACCTCTGTACTATCTCTCTAGCCCCTAATAGGAATTTTAATAGAATAATATTCATAGTATTCACATACACATGCAAGCAAGCACCTACCCATGCAATATATATATTTATATATACACATACAATGGAATAATTTTAGCTATAGAGAAGATAAAATGTTGCCCTTTGCAGCAAAATGGAAAGAACTCAATGTTCTGATAACTTGAGCAAAGAAAACATTGGATAATTTCACCTATGTGCACTATAAAAGAAAATAAAATTTGATAGAGGAAATTAATTACAAATAACCAGTAGACACTGACCATAGGACTAAGGTTACTGAGGCTTGAGAGAGTAGAAACATTTAAAGGGGAGTGTTGGGTGTTCATTTTCTAATAAATAGAAATAAAAAAGCAATTTTTAATAAACAGAAATAGAAAGCAAATAAAAGCATATATAGCACAATATTGTTTTTGTGAAAGTAAAGGATAAATGTGAGATAGAGATAGCATTAGAATTAAAAAAGGACACAAGGATTAATGAAGTAGACATGGGAATTCAGAAATGAACCGACATATATATGAACACCTAATTTATGATAAAAGAAACCAAAAGCTTACAACAGAGCAAGAAATTTTCTTAAGAAAAATGAATAGCTATAAGAACAAAAATACCAAAACTATACTGCTCTCTAATTCTATACACAGAAATTCATTCAAAATGGTTAAAGAATTTCTTGTAAGTCTTGAAACCACAAAAAAAAAAGGCCTATGGAAGTAGCTCAATAAGCTGCAGTTTATGCTTTGTCTATTGGAGTATTGAAGTCCTGGGTTTAATTGCTATGGTGTCCCCAATCAATAAGATTGATCCTGAGCACCACTTGAGAAGTAGCTCACAAGCACTATCTGGTGTGGTCCAAAACCAATCAAGTAAAAATATATGAGGAGGAAGTCAGAGCGATAGTACAGCAGGTAGGTGCTTGCTTGCATGCAACCCACCCAGGTTCCATTCACAGCACCATGTATGGTCCCCCAAAACCCATCAGGAGTGACCTGAACATACAGCCAGGAGTAAACTCTATAAACCACTGGGTGTGGCCTGAGATGAAGAAAAGTGAGGAAGAGAACGAAGAAAGGATATAAGTCACAGTGGCTATTGATAGAGTGGAGTTGTAGGACTTAGCAGGCAGTGAATTAGAAACTTCTCTGTCCTTAGTCAACAGTGAAAAACACTGACTGATGCCATTTGGGTTCATTTCAAGTCAAAAATAAAAGTCATATTAAAAACCAAAAAAGCAGACTGCTAAATTGAAGAAGCTATTTGTATGTCATAATCAAACAAGGAGTCAATGTCAAAAACATACAAATAACTCAAAACTATCACTATAAACAACCTGATTAGAAAATTGGGAGGGGGACTGTTACTGGAGCAATAATACAGTGGTAACAGGCACATGGGAAGATGTCCCTTATCTCTTCTTGTTAGAGAAAAATGAAAAGGGCTCAGCGTTCTCTAAAAGTGCCTTCTTTCTGAGCATGAGGTCATGAGGTCAATCCCCAGTGCTACACACGTACCATATATGATACCAGCAATACAACAAACTATACATCTCCCCATACATAGCCAGGTTTAGTGAGCACCTCAACTAAAGTGGCTGATTCCCAACAAGTACCACACCAAATGAATGCACCCACAGCTCCCTCAATTATTACAGTAAAAACAGCAAAGAAAGAGAAGGGAGCGGAAAATAAATACTTTTAAAAATAGATAGTACTCACACCTGTGAGAATGATTATTAACTGAAACACAAGAACCAAGTGTTGAATATGTGGAAAGAAGGAAGGCCATATACTACTAAGGGGGAAATAGGGGTGTAACTATTAGAGAGCACAATGTAGACAGCCCTCAAAAAATTTAAAATAGAAAAATTTACATGATCCAGTTATCTCACTCTGGAGTATTTGCCTAAAAGTACCACAACAAAAAACCACTAATTTAAGTAGATACACATTTCCATGCTTATTACAATATTAATGAGCAATAGCCAAAGACTGAAAACAATATAAGTGTCCATGGAAGAACAATGGATAAAGAGCCATCTAACCAATATCCAAGGTCAAGTGAAACATGTATCAGGAGGTCTTGTCAAAGGTGCAACTTATCACATACGTGTGGGGTCAGAGGCTAGGTAAGACAGAAAATGGATAAAATTTTCTGCTAACAATTGTCTGCTAACAATTGTCGAAAGTACTAATACCAACCTAGAACTGAGCATTAAATACAGGCAAAAAGATACACATGACAACCCTTTAATGTATGTTCTGTAATCCATAGTCTGGAAGGGAAGGAAAAGAGAAAGAGAAAGGGAAAGAAATAAAGAACCTGCCATGGAGGAGAGCTGGGGCGGGAGAGGGAACCAGGGATGTTGGTGGTGGGAGATGGGCACTAGTGGAGGGATGGGTGCTGGAACACTGTATGACCAAAACCCAAATATGAACTTTTTAATTGTATTATCTTTGTAATTGCATATCTCACGGTGGTATAATAAAATACTTTTAAAAAAGAGCCATCTAATAGAGTATAGTCTGGCTACTAAAAACAATAAAATCTGCCATTGGAAATAAAATGATAGACCTAAAGGGTATAATTTCTAATGTATAAAAAAGCCAGAAAAACACAGGACTATTTCACTTACAGGTGTTGCACATGAAGAAAACAAACATGATCTAAATTTTGGACTATAAGATTAAATTTGTGAATATCAAAAGAAAGAAGGAAAGGGAGTAGATAAATTAGGTAGAAAGTCAACAATAGACTTAAGAATGGAATTAGACTTTAAGTCTTAAACATAATGTAGTCTATAGAGATGTTAATAATGTGTACACCTGAAACCTACATATTACAAAACAATGTTATTTCAGATTTTAATTGGTAAAAATAACTAGGGATTATATAATTTAAAGTTATCAAAGTATCAATAGAGTATCTAAAATACATTGCTAGCTATGGTTTTTGCACAGAAAGAAAATGTAAAACTAGACTACACCCCCCCAATTTTTTGTAGCCTGGTGTCAATTGACAGGTTTAAAGTTAATAAATCCTAGATTTTCTTCTATTATTTAGATTTTCTTCTTACTTTATGGATTCATGTCTGATAAAGCATGTTGAAGAAAATATAGGAAAAACCCTCCACAACATTGAAGCTAAAGGCATCTTCAAAGATGAAACACCACTAAAAAAGCAATTAAAAGCAAAGATAAACATATAGGACTACATGAAATTGAAAAGCTTCTTAACCTCAAAAGAAACAGTGACCAACATACAAAGGCAGCCCACAGAAAGGGAAAGAATATTCACCCAATACCCATCTGATAAGGGGTTAATATCCAGGATATATCAGGCATATCAGGTAGAACTTTACAAAAAGGAAACAACCAACCCCATCCCAAAAATGGGGAGAAGAAATGAACAGAAACTTCGACTAGGAAAAAATTCAAATGGCCCTAAAGGTATATAAAAAATACTCATCATCACTAATCATCAAAGAGATGCAAATCAAAACAACAATGAGATATCACGTCATACCACAGAGACTGGCACATATCTAAAAGAGCAAGGACAAGTGCTGGCGTGGATGCTGCGGAAAAAGGGACTCGATTCCGTTGTTAGTGGGAATGTCAACTGGTACAGCCATTTTGGAAAACAATATGGACATTCCTCCAAAAACCAGAAACTGAGCTCCTGTTTGACCCAGCCATACATTCCTGGGACTATACCCTTGGAAGCCAGAAACAACATCTGCACTTTTATTTTCATTAGCACCACTATTGACAATAGCCAGAATGTGGAAACAACCAGAGTGCCCGAGAACTGATGACTGGATAAAGAAACTTTGGTACCTCTGCACAATGGAATACTATGCAGCTGTTAGGAAAACGAGGTTATGAAATATGCCTATAAATGGATGGACATGGAGAAGATCATGTTGAGCGAAATTAGCCAGAAGGAAAAAAGACAAATATAGAATGACTGCATTTATTTGCATGATATTAACATATATATGACTAATATATATTAATATGACTACAAGAGTATGCCACCCACCCGGCAAGCCTGGCAAGCTTCTGCGTGTTGTATTTGATATGTCAAATACCAGTAACATTTATATTAGGTCATTCCCATAACCAATAGATGATGAACAGGAAGACAGTGATCACTGTCTGTCTTCCCGTTCATCATCGATTAACTGGCGAGGCACCAGTAACATCTCTGTATGTCCTGTTTTATGCAAGTAGAGCCCAAGGGCACCTGCTTGCTTCAGGAACATAAACAGCCTCAAATCATTCCATCAGGTCATGGGAATGAGGTCTAAAATTGTTACTGGTATTTGGCATATCAAATACGACACGGGTAGCTTGCCAGGCTCTGCTGTGCAGGTAGCATACTCTTGTAGTCATCTCTAAATCCAGCATTTATTGATGAACCGCGAGGGTTGCTTGCGGCCATGAAAGCCGGGCTGTGATAGGCTGGTCTGCTGGGTGGAGTTCTAACGAGAGGGAAGTCCAGATGTGGAAAATGGAGGCCCTCATGGAGTGGGGGGCGGTCATCTGGCTTGTTGCAAGGCTCTGCTGGGGTGGCCGGGCCAGGGCTAGAACCCACCATCCCCCCCCGGGCGCCTTGTAGCGGCTGGGCACAGGGAGAGCCAGTAGCAGCTCTGCCCCATGTCTGTGAGTCTCTGTGAAGATAGTGATAGTGAACATATATATAGTATGATAACAATATCCAAGGTTAGGCAAAACATGGATGAAGAGGTCTTGTCAATAGGTGGAATCTACCACAAACATATAGGAATCAGAGGTTAGCTACGTGAGAGAGAAAAAACAATGTGCTAATAATCATCAAAAATGATACCAGCCTAGAACTAAGCATTGAATATAGTAAAAGGGATACATCACGATAACCTCTAAATGTATGTATTGCAATCCACAATGTATAAAAGAAGAAAGAGAAAGAGAGAGAGAGAGAGAGAGAGAGAGAGAGAGAGAGAAGAGATAAAGAATATGCCATAGAGGCAGGGAGGGGAGGGGGGCAGGGAATTGGGAAACTGGTGGTGGGAAATGAGCATTGGTGGAGGGATGGGTGCTGGAACACTGTTTAAAAAAATTTTTTTAAAGTTCATAAATCATCTTAACAAGTGTTTGGGGAGATATTTTACACAAAAATTAATTTCAAAACATTTCTCCAAGGTTTCCTCTGAGAAGCAAGGTTAAAGCTGGAGGGCAACATTCTTTTCAAATTTATTTTAGCCACATTTATGCTGCTTTAAATTTTAGCTTCAGTGTTCTTCATTTTATAATTTTTATAAATGTATTTCTCACATAAATGGACTGCTCATAAACTAATCAAGATATGTTTAATTACTATTATAAT
>JAJIBD010008831.1:0-61559 GCA_021461705.1 Cryptotis parvus
CTTGCATGTGGCTGACCCAAATTCAATGCCCAGTATCCCATGTGTGGTCCCCTGGGCACAGCCAGAAGTAATTTCTGAGCACTGCTGAGTGTGGCCAAAAAATAAAACAACTTTATTTTATTTATATATATGTGTATATATATATATACACACACACACACACACACAATATTTCATAAATACTGTTTATATGTACATGTGTATTACATACAGTTTTATATACATGTGTATACAGTATATATATATTGGGCCGGAGCAGTAGTTCAGCAGGTTAGGCTTTTGCCTTGCATGCAACCAGACCCAGGTTCGATCCCTGGCATCCCATATGGTCCCCCGAAAGCACTGCAAGTGTCCTGAGTTTGATCCTAGGTACTCTGTGGTCCCCAGGGCACTACCAGTAGTGAACCCATGCACCAAAACAATAAAGACAAAATTTCACGTCCCAAACAGGATTTCTTAATCATTTTCACCTGAATTATTGCAAGTGTTCTCATTGGTCTTCCTGATTTCCCTCTTGCCTGTTTCATGTTCATTTTTTTTTTCTTTTTTGGGTCACACCCGGCGATGCTCAGGAGTTACTGCTGGCTCTGCACTCAGGAATCACTCCTGGAAGTGCTCAGGGAAACATACAGGGTGCTGGGGATCAAACCCAGATCAGCTGTATGCAAGCAAACCCCTACCAGTTGGACTATCATTCCAACTGGTATAAGTTTCACATTCTTAGAGAGTTTCTTTCATTTAAATTCTCTTCCTTGGGGCAGAGCGATAGCCCAGCGGGTAGGGCGTTTGCCTTGCATGCGGCCGGCCCATGCCGGCCCGGGTTCGATCCCGGCATCCCATATGGTCCCCCGAGCACCGCCAGGAGTGATTCCTGAGTGCAGAGCCAGGAGAAACCCCTGAGCATTGCCGGGTGTGACCCCAAAAAGCAAAAATAAATAAATAAATAAATAAATAAATTCTCTTCCTTGGGCCCCGAGCAATAGCCCAGCGGGTAGGGCGTTTGCCTTGCACGCGGCCTGCCTCGGCCGCCCGGGTTCGATCCCCGCATCCCATATGGTCCCCCGAGCACCGCCAGGAGTAATTCCTGAGTGCAGAGCCAGGAGTAACCCCTGAGCATCGCTGGGTGTGACCCCCAAAGCAAAAAAAAAAAAAAAAAAAAATTCTCTTCCTTGTTCAGAGTTGTTCAAGCTATATATTATAAAGAGCTGAAATTGAGATTGGGATCAAATTATCTCAGTATTTTTGGTTCAGCACCCAACCCAAATAAGAGTCTTTTAAGAAACTTTATTTTGAATCTGGGCTATTTATTAATTGTTCAGTCTCTAAACTTACAATGTGATACTCACATGATACCTTACCTTCTCAGAGAATTTTATTCTAATTTTAACTGCTGTGTCAGACAGTCCACTGGAAGTATAGGTTTGATGCGAGCAGAGAAATACATTTCTAAATGTTTCTTCAGAGGAGCCAGAGCGATAGTCCAGCAGGCGTTTGCCTTGCATGCAGTCTACCTGGGTTTGATCCCCGGCATCCCGTATGGTCCCTGAGCACTGCCAGGAATAATTCCTGAGTGCAGAACTAGGGGTAATCCCTGAGCATTGCCAGGTGTGATCCAAAAATTAAATGTTTCTACAGAGGGGAAATACTTTTTTCCTACTGAGATGCTTTCTTTTTCTTTTTTTTTTTTTTCTTTTTTGGGTCACACCTGGCAATGTTCAGGGCTTACACCTGGCTCTGCACTCGGGAATTATTCCCTGGAGGTGCTTAGTGGGCCATATGGGATGCCGGGTTTCAAGCCTGGGTTGGCTGTGTGCAAGGCAAATGCCCTACCTGCTGTGCTCTGTACTCTCGCTCTGGCCCCCCAGCTAGACACTTTCTCAAGACATTTGTGTATGTGTCAAGTCACCTTCCATATGAAAATTAATAATTCTTTAATTTTTTTTATTTATTTATTTATTTTTGCTTTTTTTTTAAAAAAGTTTTTATTATACCACCGTGAAACATACAATTACAAAGGTGTTCATAATTGGTTCTTGGTAATACAGTATTCCAGCACCCATCCCTCCACCAGTGCCCCATTTGCACCACCAATGTACCCCACCCCTGCCGCCCCCCTGGCTGCCTTAATAGCAGGTACCCCAGTTTCCTCTCTTTCTCTCTCTCTCTCTCTCTCTCTCTCTCTCTCTCTCTCTCTGTCTCTCTGTCTCCTGCGTCTCTCTCCCTCTTATTTTACACATTGTGGCTAGCCCTGCAGATATTTAGAGTTTATCACTTAAGTCTCTTTGTGTATATTCAGTGGTGAGTTTTAATCTGCCATTACCATTTCCCATATTTAGTAAAACACTGGTATCTATTTATATCCTATTAATGAATGCAGTCATTCTATATCTGTCCTTTTCCTTCTGACTAATTTCACTCAGCATGATAGACTCCATGTCCATCCATTTGCAGGTAAATTTCATAATTTCATCTTTTCTGACAGCTGCATAGTATTCCATAGTGTAGATGAACCACAGTTTCTTTAGCCAGTCCTCTGTTCTTGGGCATTTAGGTTGTTTCCAGATTCTAGCTATAGTGAATAGCGCAGAGATGAATAAAGAAGTACAGATAGTGTTTCTGCTATGTGTTTTTCGGTCTCTAGGGTATATTCCCAGGAGTGCTATTGCTGGATCAAATGGAAGCTCAATATCTAGCTTTCGGAGGAATGCCCATATTGTTTTCCCCAAAAGGGCTGGACCAGTCGGCACTCCCACCAACAGTGGATGAGAGTCCCTTTTCCCCCACATCCACGCCAGCACCGGTTGTTCTTGCTGTTTTGGATGTGTGCCAGTCTCTGTGGTGTGAGATGGTACCTCATTGTTGTTTTGATTTGCATCTCCCTGATGATTAAAGATAAAGAGCACTTTTTCATATGCCTTTTTGGCCATTCGAATTTCTTCTTTTTTGGAAGCTTCTGTTCATTTCTTCTCCCCATTTTTTGATGGGGTTGGCTGTTTTTTTCTTATGGAGTGCTACCAGTACCTGATATATCCTGGATATTAACCCCTTGTCAGATGGGTATTGGGTGAATATCCTTTCCCACTCTGTCACACCCAGCGATGCTCAGGGGTTACTCCTGGCTCTGCACTCAGGAATTACTCCTGGTGGTGCTCGGGGGGACCATATGGGATGCCGGGGATCAAACCCGGCCGGCATGGGCCGGCTGCGTGCAAGGCAAACGCCCTACCTGCTGGGCTATCGCTCCGGCCCAAATAATTTTGGATGTTGAAAAGAAATAACTTATATTGTGACTTTCACATAAATAAATTTTTTTTTATTTTAAATTCCTGAAAATGTGGGTATCAAAATATAAAATAAAGGGCCCGAGAGTCTCAATGGGCTGAGTGGAGCTTTGTATGCAGGATGCCCCGCGTGTGATTCATGGCACCACGTGTTGCCCCCAGCCACCACTGGGCATGCGCCTGCACATAGCCAGGAGTAGTGCCTGAATACCGCGGACCCAGAAACCTAAAAGTGAATGTAGTTAATGTCCAAGTCTCTCGGCTCTGCACTCGGGATCACCCTTGGTGGGCTTGGCGCACCCATACGGGGTGCGGTTGGCCAGTGTGCATGGCAGTCGCCTGCCTGCTGTACTGTCGCTCCAGCCCCTGTGTTCTCTATCTTTTGACAGAAACTATGCCCGCTTCCGACAGAATTCCCTGCAAAGATACAGTCTGACTCAGTGGGTTGACAGGAATGAGCGAAGCCACCATCGGTTCCAGCGTCTCCCGTGCAGTCCATTTATCTCATCACAACAGCAGTGAAAGTTCCGATTCAAATCTGGTCCAGAGCAGCAGCTCAGCTTCTGTTGTTTTGTGCTTTGTAGATTTCGAATTTATTTTTTCACAAGATTTTTATTTAAAGAATTTGTCACCTTTTGGAAATGCCCATTACTGACTTGAAATTTTTTTTTTTGTATAACTTTCTCTGTGTGTGTGTGTGTGTGTGTGTGTGTGTGTGTGTGCTGTGTGTGTGTGTGTGTGTTTTTTTTTCAGTTGAAGGTGGTTACCTGCTGAAAGCCAGCACTAAGCCAAAATACCCTGAGGGCGGGCATAGCTCTAGCGGGTTTGCCTATGCCCATTTGGTCCCGGCATGAACCGCCAGGAGTAATTCCTGAGTGCAGAGCCAGGAGAAACCCCTGAGCATTGCCGGTGTGACCCAAAAAGCAAAAAAAAAAAAAAAAATACCCTGAGGCAAACAGCTGCCTCCAGGCGGAGGTGGCATCTCCTTTTGTCACCCAGCGAAATTACTTCTGACTGCCCTGTAGGGAAGAGTCTTCATCAGACTACAAGCCAGTGTAATTAGCGCCAGTGACATGATTAAGATAAATCACCTTTAACCACTTCTCCTTTTTCTTGGAATCTCTGATTATCTGTCAGTATTTTCAAGTTATAGTCCAGGGTGTTTGAAGTAAGATGGAGTGGGATGGACATTCCACTGAAATGACAGATTACGAAGTGCAAATCTCTTACTTTACCAGTTAGCTTTGTTTTCCTGAGCTTTTGGCTTTTTACACTCACACTTATTTTGCACAGTGGTATTTGCAAATCTTATGCGTTGGAACTGTGACGGAAGACTGCTGAGTGATTCCTATTGATTTATGGTCTTGTGACTGGCTGATTCTCTTCTCTGCCTTGAAAGGGTTTCCCTTTTTTTCACAGTGACCACTCTGCTGCTTAGGATTCCCTTAGTGTCGTCCTGTAGCCTGTGTGACATGCCTCTTAGAACAGCCTTCCTGCTCCGTTGAAGAGCTGCCCAGCCAGAGTCGAGTCTTGGCTCTAGGAGACAGGCCGGAAAGTTAGAGCGATTGAGGTATTAGCTGTTCTTCCTTTTTAGCTGCCCTAGCACAGCTTCAGTCTGAGTCGATGTGTTCCTGTTCCTCTGGTCTGTGCTCAAGACTGGAGAGGCACTCTTGCGTCTCCGTTACTGCTAAACAAGAGGTGCCTTGAGACCCAGGTGTTGCCACTCTTCTGGTCAAACCTCCGATGTGGCTTCCGCAAAACTCAACACAGAAAACATTGCCTGACCTTGAGGTTTGTATCTAACCCAAGTTGACAGGCTTTTTGCAGCCACCTCAAAGAATGTCTTTGGAGTATGTTTATTCTCTCCTTTGTAGACAACTCTGGACATCTTTTGGAAGATTTTTTTTTTGCGTGTTCAGCATTTGTGCCATTGTTCATTCTCTCTGAATTTTGTACATAATTGGTGTAGCTCAGCCTGTGATAAAAGCTTTGTTTCATCAGCCACATCTTTGTATATGAGTAACCCATCATGGACCCTGCTTTAGAATCAGAGGTTGGAAATATTGGTCACTTGTACACTTAGATGATGTCCTTACATGTTTACTAGTCCAATCCAGTCAAGGATTCTTTTTCTCCTTGGACGTTTGGTTTAGATCCTGGGACCAGAGTGCAACGAAGTTCTGTTCAAAGACAACAATCAAAACACGTTGTTTCCAGTTAGCATAATTGACATTTGCACATCAGTCATTTCTCCAGGTTTCCCCCCAAATTAGCTCGATGGAGTAATACTTGCAGCCGTCTACCTTTAGAACCATGGGCATAGTAGAAAATTAATTGGAGCTGGAATAACTAGCATTGCAGCTCTCTAGTTCCCCTCAGATAACCCAACGCGGGAAGGGACAGTATTTTGCTGAGGCCAAAACCTAAGACACATGTTCCTGCCTCCCTGGTACAGAAGCGCTCATGTCAGTGTGAGCGGAGCATCGTCTCTGCCAAACCAAGTGAGTGATGGTTAACCAGAAAATGTGACAATCACATTTCCTCTTTGCTCAAATAATTCTGTTTTTCTAAAGCTTTAGCAGGCTTAATTAAATCTGTTGGACTGGGGAGGAGAGAACTGTTCTCTAGCTGTTAACACGGTATTCTTTAAGAAGAAAAATAATGCCAAAGAAAACTCATTATCAGGCATGCTCGCCTTAAAGATGGTAGTGGGCAGAATCTGGTGTCTGAGTGGATTTAAAACCATGTATCTCCTCTTTGGTGTTGGCCTCCTAAGCCTAATACTGCTTGTGCAATTCGTGCCCTGTTGTTTGATTTGAGTAAGCCTTTTGTGCATTTAACTGGCTACCTAGCTTTCTTCACCCGTGATGACGTTGTACTGCTGGGGTCTTGACAAGCAGAGTGAAAATGTGCTGTTTACATACTTGTAAGTAAATGAAGTAACTGTAGTTTTGCATCTAATGCAGGCCCTGAGGTACTTGAGTTGTCAAGACCAATTATGAAACTGAAGTTCGGTGCCTCTTTATCATGTTTTTTCCCTTGTAGCAGTTGTGTTTAATGTCATTAAAAAGAAATAAAAGTTCTTGTCAGTGGCATATGTACTGTGGCCGTCTGTTGCGGGCTTTGAAGGAGGGCCCTTCCCCTTTGCGTGGTAGGTTAGTAGTGAGGCATGGGAGGCGGCACTTAGTAGAATGTGGTGGCGGGGAGGCGCGGGTGCGTGCTCTCTGTTCTTTTGAGGGTAAATTACAGTGTTGGGAAAGGCGTTCCAGCGGTTCAGAAATGTTGAAATTGATTGGGATTTGCAGCTCCATATAGTGCATGTCAGGATCCTGACACAGGAGAGCCTGAAATATCACCACGCTGCTTATCACTGCTGCGGGTGTTGCAGGCTCAGCCCCATGAGGCGTGCACGGCCGTGCATTCCCTCCTTCCCTGGGCTCTGACCTTTGTGTCTGCCTCTTCTGAGCAAAGTGATGGAGGAAGAAGCTGAGGAGGCCGGGGGACATGCTCCCCAGGAGAGGAGTGTGAGAAACCAGAATCGAGAGCACAAACTCGGTGGTTCTGAACGCCAGCCTCCCTCGAACCGACTGCTTCTAGAGCCTGGGGTGAAGGCTGCCCCGTGTGGGTAGAGGTGGGACACAGCATTCCTCAGATCCCTTTCGTGAGCCTGAGCTTCTTAGACTCACCCCCAGAAGCAGGGATGAAAGGAAAGGCAGCAATAGCTTGTCACCTATGTAAGCCAAGTCTTTTCACATCTCAGCTCATGCTGAGAAAATAAGTCGCAACATGTTTGGACAGGCTCTCTGCCCTGCTGTTCGATAAGCTTTGTCTAGTGGATGTTCTGTAGTCCAGGCAGAAAGTCCAATGTAAATTTACTAAATACTCAGCATTTGATATTCTTGTGTGGGTCAGAGACTGTGACCTGTTCATAGGTGTTCTGCTCTGTCAGGCGTAGACGATCCAATGGCTCGGTAATTGCTTATTTTTGAGCAACTTTATTGTGAGCATCAAAGATTTCAGATCAGGCTGAATTCTCAGAAATGGTGGATTCTGTAGCTGCCGGATGCTTTGGATTTCTGTGTGTGATGGAAAAATGAGAGGTGGGCCTCTGACAGGAACGGGCTCATTCTCCACAGCCTGTTTGGAACTATTACAGGAAGAGAAAAGAAATCCAGCCGTCTAAAACTAGAAAGCAGAGCTTCCTGCTTTCCTCAGAGCTGTCAGATTCCTATTCTGAGTTTAAAGGAGATGGATTGTATTCCACAGCACCTGTCATGAAAGCCTTAGCCATTTGTTTTAGGAACTATCAGCTGGTCAGTGGTGAAATTCCTTAATAAGCTTCTGCCTTGTCAGTCCTCCCGGATGACAGTTGGAACATGCCACAGACAAAATCTGACCTTCCCAGCGCCCATAAAGAAGGGGGTAGAATGTAACTGTCTGGATAAGCTTGAAAGCAGCCCACAGACAGGTGTAGGGGGTTTGGTTCAGTGGTAAAGCATTCCTGGGTTCATGGCACCTGTGTTCAGACCCTAGCCTGGGCCGGGGATCCATGTGATAGCCCTGATGTCTTGTTAAGGAACTTCATGGACAGGGGTTAAGACCCCAGGTTGATTGTGCTGTTGGCTGTATGGCCCTCCAGCACTGCCAGGAGTGACTCCTAAGCACAGAACCAGGAATAGCCCCACTGGGTGGCCCCCAGAAATAACTTTGTATAGAGAGATCTTCAACTTGGCTGCCAGCAATATTTGAGGATTTGGGAATATTGTACTTATGGAGTTTGGTGTGGGGCATCGCTTATAGAAGTAATTTGTTTTCAGAGGCAAAATCCAGGGCTGGAGAGAGGGTACAGCAGGTAGAGCACTAGCGCGCGGGCTACCTGGGCGTTGGTTCCCAGCACCACAGAAGCCCTGCCAGGAGCGCCTTCTGAGCACAACCCTCAGCACCGTGGGGTGGGATATTAAAGAAAAAATCCAGAACCTGCAAAGTAGGTTTGAAGAGGGTAAGAAACTGTCAGTTTGAAGTATCACGTGAGCAGAGTGGGGTGGCGATACGTAGTTCTGTGAAGGTTTGGTGTATTTTTGGTATTTGGGAGTGGGGGGACAGTTTGGTAGCCTGTGGCCAGTCTTCCATTTCACCATCTGTCTCCTTTTCATACTGGAGAAAACAAACTCTTGTGAACTGGGAATCGGTGATAGTGAGGTCTTGGAAATGCTCTGATGGGGAAGGAGGGAGAATTCTAAATGGTCATCATGAACATGTGGCTTCTAGGCATTTGAAACCGGTGCTTCTGACCGACTTGGCTTAAATTGAATGTCTTGTGTCTGCTCACTCTTAAAGTCACGCTGTAGTTGTGTAAAGGGCTTGTGAGTGAGAGATCTGAAAAGTGAATTTGAGAGGAATCCATACTGAAAATGTCAGGAGAAAGACCTGCCCCGAAGGATTCCCCCATCTCTTTTCCCCTCCTCAGACTTCTCTTGTGCCTTTGAAGGCCCCCACTCCTTTCTTAGCCCTCACCAAGGGCTAAGAATCCTGTTCTTACCTCCTTGTTTTTAACAGAAGGCAAGCAGTCTTCCCCACCCCCCCACTTTCTCCTTCAGAAAAATGATTGACCTGTGGTGGTGTGTGATTAAGTTTCTTCCCACAGGCTTGTTGAGGTTTGCAAGTTGGGTCTCTGAAGCATCATTTCTCAACAGGGGCCACGCTAAGACGTAGAGGAGGGCAGAGCAGCAGCACAGCGGCTAAGGTGCTTGCCTTGCAGGCGGCCAGTCTGGCTTTGAACCCCAGCACGCCATACAGTCTCCTGAGCCCCACCAGGGTGATCCCTGAGCACATACTGTGGAGTAAGCCCTGAATACCACTGGGTGTGGCCCCCAAACCAAACCAGACACACAGCAGTGAGCCATGAGATTCCAAGGGGAAACCATGGCACAGTCTAGGGGCCAACTGGTAGGATGGGGCAAGGGGTGGGGGTGGGGTAAGAAGGAAACAAAATCCCTAGGGGACCAAGGTTGGGAAAAGGTTGTGAAAACTAGTTAACCACTTGCTTGGGGACCTTCCAAGCTGAGGGTCCTGGCGTCCAAGTGGGCTAGAAAGGACCATATCCCGGCCATGACTGGGCAGTGGTGAGGGGGTGCCATAACTAAACCAAGAGTGGGGTTCCTTCTCTGCCCTCACACCTCCTCGGTCTAGCCAGTGTGTGTACTGCAGGCACAACTGAGCTGAAGACTGCAAGCCTGTGTTGGCATGTCAGCTCTGCTCTTGAGACGCCAGGGCAGCCTCCGAGCTGAAGCCGGTGGGGACAGCTCTGTCACGAGGCGCTGGGAAGACCCTCTCTGTGCTATGGCTTAGGGCTCTCTGCCTCCTGTTCCCCACGTGCCCATCCAGCCTCCAAGATCTGCTTCCCTCTGTGCCTGGACCCTTTCGGAGCAGCCTACTCCGGACCCCTCTCACCTCTCACACACTTCCAGAGCTTTTCTGGCTGGGATAGAAACAGTCCCTGGGTCCCACTGCCTGCCTGACTCCTGGGCTGGAGGCGGCATCCCTTTACCTTTTCAGCCCTGATAGGCCTTTAACAGTCCCAGAACAGCAGCAGAAAGGCTGTGCAGCTCCTCTCACAGGGAAGGGAGAACTGCATGCCTTTGGCCAGGAAAACACCAGATCCAGATTCGTGGGGGGGAAAGCCCTTTGTTTTAAAAACCGAGGCCCAGCATGCACACCTATATGCTAGGCAGCCCGAGCTCGGCTGGGGTGCGAATAGGATGATAGAGCAGCTATTTTCTCCTGCTACACGTGCACCCCCATCTGTTCGAGATTTCCTTTCCAGCTCCAGCTTGGCTGGCAGGCACGTCCCTAAGAAACTGCAGGCCAAAACGGGGAGAACTGACTCCCTCCTCCTCATATCCTGACTTGCTGCCAGTCGCCAGAAAAAAGAGGGGCAACATTTGGGCACTTACCAGAAGACAAGGATGTGCCTTTTCATTTGTCTTTTTTTATTTTACATTTAAAAAGTGGTTATTGCTCTAACTGGATCAGAGGTAAAGGATCTCTGCTAAGGAGCGTGGCCTTGCGGCCCCATTCCGCAGGGATGGAAGTCACAAGACGATGCGTGGAGCCTCACGCTCTCCCATGAGGGAAGCCCTTAGCCGGCTGACGTCTGCCGACTCCCATCTCTCTCTCCTCCCGGAGCCACCACACCCAGGCAGAGCACAGTGGTAGCCGACCCAGCCAGGAGCTCTTGCAAACAGCAAGGAAGGGATGGCTACTGGGTGATGGCTTGCAGCTCTCTGGCTTCAGGACCAATATGCTTATCATCCACTACGACACGTTCACTGAGCTCCTACCACGTGCCTCCTGGGGCCCGCCTCAGCCACCTTGGAAGGCGCAGAAGTCCAGCTCTTGCTGCACAGGCGCTCTGCAGCGGAGCTGCCAGTCCCCGGGAAGAGTCCGCCTTCCCTTTGCAAGCACCATTTTATTTATTTATTTTTTCAGACCAGAAAAGGGCCACAGAGTGAGAGACCAGTCACCGCACCCTCGGTTCTGAGAGTGGACGTGAGGAACCGGGGTGCTCAGAGAACCTTGGATGAAATGGCAAGATAGGGAGCCCCCAGAGGCCAGGGCTGTCCTGACCGTGGTGAATGGCTCAGGTCTACCCTCGGCAGCTTCCGCTCCAGGACCGGCGAGTAAGCAGCCCGGGATGCCCAGGTGGGCACACCTCTTCAGCTGTCTGCGTCCAACGCTGTTCACCGCCAAGAACTCTTCGTAAAGAACGGGGGCCAGTCGGCTCCCTTCCAAGTCTCTTCCCCATTCTGTCTTCTTTTAGCCCAGACTACCAGTCTTACAGTCTACATAAGAGCCAAAGAAGACAGGATGCAGACCGTTCGGCAAGCCCCTCTTGTCTTTAAGGTGAAGCCCTTCATTTTGTTTTCCAAAAGCGACAAGACAGACGACATCTAGTATACTTGTAATGTTCACACGACACCACACTCAAGTTCTTGATGGCTGGACCCAGAGAGGTGTGACCAGCCCCGCAGCTTCCGAGCGCTGCTTAGCCTGAAAGACAGTGTGAGGCCAGGCCGGGCGCCAGCCCTCCCCGGAGCTTTGTGCATTTCTCACAGAGGAAGCCGGTCCAGGAGAGGCAGATTGTATGTCATGCAGCTTTGCCTCTTCCAGAACGGGGCCGGCCAAGCCTTGGAGTTTTGTGGCTTGTTCTCTTTTTTTTTTTTTTTGCAGAATTTGGGTTTATAGTTTAGCTTCCTTCACTAGGCCGTGAGGGGGAGCGAGCACTGTGGAGCGGAGCCTCTCCCACTGCCTCCCGCCTCTCCCTGTGCCCGGGGCCTGTGGACCAGCCGAGAAGACAAATCCTCCTTCCCTGCAGACAGGCAGTCAGGCTTCGATGCTGTTCAGCTGAGGGCTCGTTTGGAAACTGGGAGGGAAAACGGAGAGAAGCAGCCAGGACTAACTGAGTAGATAGATGTCTTGCAGCTGATGGAGACGGGCGGGAACAGAGGGAGCTGCGGGGCGGCGGCCCCAGCCAGGCTCTCCATGGCCTCTCCAACCAGCCTTCCTCCCTCTCCCTCCTGCAGGGTTCCGGAGGACCGGCCCCCCCCAGCCCATACAGCGCTGCCCTCGCCTCCCGCAGCTCTGCCTCTGGGCACAGCCTCAGCCATGACACTGCAGAGCTGGAGGTGGGATTTAAGAAGAGGCTTTGGGAAAACACGCCAGAAGAGAGAAGCGAGAGAGAGGACAGTAAGCCAGAGGGTGTAAGAAGATGGAGGGGAGAAGATGTCTGTGGCTAATCCTCAGAACCAGGAGATCCTCTTGTTTTCTCTACTGTCTGTCTTCAGCTGCCCAGAGCCAGCCTGAACCCGGGTTCATATCTGTTTCAGAGGGAAGCACAAAGAGCTTTAGCGCCTGCCTGAGCCGGGCAGACAAGCCCCTAACCGCTCCTCCTGCAATCTGGCACCAACCCAGAGCTCTGCTCCCCCATCCACTGCCCTCTATGAATGCCCATGGCCCTTGGCACGCCACCAACAGAGAGGATCCAAAGCTAACTGCAATGTCCCGAGTCCCACAAGCAGCGCCAAGCTTGGCGGTGCCCAGCTACAGCCAGGCCAGGCCCCGAGTTAAGCCAAGCAGGGGTGGCCATGCGTACCCAAGCAGGCAACAGCCCACCCTGGCCCAGGTCTGCCCCTCACCTTACTGCGGAGAAGACCCCCGCCTTGGTGCTCTGGGGTACTAGTTTCAGGCGCACTCTTGGTCTTTTCCTTGTTGTTATTGGGTTCATTGTCCTTGATAATGTCATACTGACGACAGAAGAGGGCGATGACACCTGGGGCGGGGGGCCAGGGGCAGCGGTCAGAGGCCAGACATCCAGGCCAAGGCCCTGGGTGACCCCTTAACTGCTAAAGCAGCCCCCTCCCTGCCACTGGGTGATCCTTGCAAACAGCCTCTGAGCGTCCCCCGCTTCCCCTCACACCTCTGAGGGTTCCCCAAACAGCACAGCAGCTGCCGCAAGCACACACCCAGCCCATGCTGTGCTTGGACACCAACACCAGCAGGCGGCCACCGTAATCCCCAGGCTGGGGATGGGGGCATCTCAGCTGCCCTAACTTCCTCAAGGTCGCTCAGCAGTGGCTTAGAGGTGAACCGGGCTGCCCTCTGCTCAGTATTTACGTTGGCAAACTGATAACACGCGGACATCCTATTTTGGGAAAGTCCATTTCCTAAGCCAGCCAGCTCTGATTCCTGCCATGCCCTCCTCCCCACCTCTATTTGGTATTTGGGGTTTGTTTCCTGAGCTATCTGCTTTTAGCTATTATCTGTTGACTTCTCACCAGGGTAGGTAGCCCTCCCCAGCTTGCGTCCCCACCAGAATAATAAAATTACATCACATTGTGGGTTAATTTACTCTGCGTACAGTTATGTAAACGCCATCTTTGCCAAGTCTGATAATGCAAACCTCTCCTTTGTTTCCTCCTGCCTGCTTAGTGCTGTAAGTCCCTGTTGCTCTACCTGCCGAAGGACACAGTCCCCCGAAGCTCCTCTGCCTGCTGGCTCCTCCCGCCATTCCAACAAACCGCCTCTATTTTGCTATTTTTGGGTCACAAACTCTCCTGAGCCAGGCTGAGCTTCTTTTTTTTTTTTTTTTTTTTGCTTTTTGGGTCACACCTGGCGAAGCTCAGGGGTTACTGGCTCTTGGCTCAGGAATACTCCTGGCAGTGCCCAGGGGACCATATGGGATGCCGAGAATCGAACCCAGGTTGGCTGTGTGCAAGGCAAATGCCCTCCCCATGGTACTATCACTCCGGCCCCAAACTTCATTTGTTTTTTTTTCTTTTTTTTTTTTTTTTTTTCTTTTTGGGTCACACCCGGCGATGCGCAGGGGGTTACTCCTGGCTCTGCACTCAGGAATTACTCCTGGCGGTGCTCAGGGGACCATATGGGATGCCGGGGATCGAACCCGGGCCAGCATGGGCCGGCCGTGCAAAGGTAAACGCCCTACCTGTTGGGCTATCGCTCCGGCCCGTCAGGGGTTTTTCTTGGCTCTGCACTCAGGAATTACTCCTGGAGGTACTTGTGGGACCATATAGAATGCCGGGGAATCAAACCCGGGTTGACCGTGTGCAAGGCAAATGCCCTATTCACTGGACTATCGCTCCGGCCCCTTCATTTGTTTCTTAAATGTGTCCAGAAAACACTGCCTGAGGCAGGGGTGTGTGGGGAGGTGGGTAAAGGGAGACCTCCGAGGGAACTTATAGTCGTCCTTCTAAGCTTAACTGCCAGGCCATTTCCTGTCGTTTTCATGGTTCCTGTTCTCAGACAGGCTCCATGTGCCTCTTCTCTGCTCCTACACATGGGACTCTCAGAAGTCATGGGCCTGGGCTGCTCTAGCCAGAGAGCCCTGAGGAAGGAGAGGGGCCACTGGGGCAGCCTGCCCATTAACCAGACCCGCTCCTGAGGAAGGCAAGGGCAGGTACCCGCCACCTGTCACCCATCACCATTCCAGGCAATGCTTGGCTGTTCTTGGGTGAGGAGGGAATGAACATGGGGCCACCCCAGCTGACCCAGACAGGACAGTCCTCCCATCTCTCCTATCAGCTCCTTTTTCTCTTTTTTTTTCTGCGTTTTGGGTCACACCGGCAATGCTCAGGGGTTACTCCTGGCTCTGCACTCAGGAATTACTCCTGGCGGTGCTTGGGGATCATATGGGATGCCAGGGATCGAACGCAGGCCGGCATGGGCCAGCTGCGTGCAAGGCAAACGCCCTACCTGCTGGGCCATTGCTCCGGCCCCTCCTTTCCCTCTACTTCTGTGAGAGAAGGGTCTTATGGGGGCCCCACCTCTCGGAGGTCAGCAGCCGCCCGGCTGGGTGGAGACTCACCAGCCCACATGAACAGGACCACGACGATGATGAGCACCTCGCCTGTCCGCAGCTGCTGGTTTCGCCCCATCTCCTTCATGGTCACCTCATCTGGGAGAGACAGAACAGGTGTGGGCCCTCTTCCCCTCCCCAGAACCTCTGGAGGGCGAAGCCGGAGACGTAAGTGCCTTCTCCAGGCACCCACACAGTGAACAGAACTCTGCCATTCACTGCGCTGACAGCTTCTGGGCTCGGCCGAGCATGTTCACAAACCCGGGCCCTCAGCTTGTTCCCAGGCGCTGCGAGAAGGAGGGAAGAGAGGGTGCCCGGAGCCCTGCGCCCATGCCACCCTCGCCTGCCTTTGTTCTTGGGCGTCTTCTCCGCCTCCCGGGCGTCTTGAAGAGCACGGGCTCGCTGGCGGGACTCTGGCCCTGGATGGAGATGGCCTGCACGTGCACGATGTACTCCGTGTCCTCCTCCAGGTCCCACAGGGCGCCGAGCGCGTGGTAGTGTTCACCTCCTGGATGAAGCGCAGCATCCGCACGTCCTTCTTCTGCGGACAGAGAGGCCTGTCGGCTTGGGCCCACCCGCTCCCTCCAGCTCTCGGGCGCCGTGGGGTAGTGGGCACCCCACTTGGTGCAGGGAGGCTTCTGTTCCATCTCTCCGGAGGAAACAGGTTCTGAGAGGGAGAGTCTCCCGATGCCTTCCGTCTCCACGTGGAGCCAGGCCCTAAGCTCAGGTCTGAGAAACGGCCCACAGGCCGGAGAGAGGACAGCGGCGAAGGCGCCTGCCTAGCACACAGCTAGCCCAGGTTCACCCCTGGCACTGTATGGTCACCAGAGCAGGGCCAGGAGTCATCCCTGGGCACAACTGGATGTGCCCTCTACCAAACAAACAAAAAGCAAAACCCAGGGGCCACTTCAAAGCCTCCCAACACAGCCTGACTGATTCTCTTCGAGTCACCGTCCACTTTCTGTGCAGGTCTCCTGCTCCTGTTCCCATTCTTCTCCCCCTCCCCTGGAGCCCCGGGGTACCTGCTGAGAGATGGCAAATCCGATGACAACCTCGTCCTCCAGGACATCCCAGCTCACCACTGCGGAGTTGGCTTTGAGGTGCCTGACGGTGACGCTCACTGGGGCCGAGGGGTTGTCTGGGGGGCAGGGGGCAGCTGAGCCTGAGCACCCCTGACCGGAGCGCCCACAGGTGGGGGAGAGGGACGGGCCTTAGCCCCTGAGGGAGTGGAGGAGCCAGGTGGGAAAGGTCCCAGCTTCTCCTGGCGTTGGTTGGCTGGACACAACTCTCCCCACCCCAGGCTCGGGTTTGAGAGGCAGTAAGAGGAGGGAGGCACAGGGGTAGGGGAGAACACACAGGGTTGCAGCAACAGCCGGTGAGTCTCAGGAAGAGCAGAGGGGGGGCTCCTAACCCAGTGCTCTTCCTTGCACACACAGCATGGGCTAGCAGAAGAAAGACCAGAGCGGAGCAAAGCCAGGCAGGGTAAGCCTGGGAGGAGAGCGTGGCTCAGTCGGACAGGGCCTGGAAGGGTCTGCTGTACCCTCTGCACCCCAGAGGCAGTGGGGAGGTTGCAGGTTGCAAGGCGACAGGGTCGGGAAGAGAATGGAAGGGGGTGAGCTGGTGAGGCGCAGGGAGGAGGAACCTTCTAGGAAAAGGGCAGTGGGGTCAGCCTGCTTCTGTGACTCCCAGAGCCACAGAAAGGAAGGGAAGGTCAGCTGAGGGCAGTGGTCCTTGGGTCAGAAGGGTGGCCAAGACAGAGGGACAGAGACAGGGGGCAGCAGATGGTGGGAGGGAGAGGGAGAGGGAGAGAAGGAGGCTGGGCCCAGGAAGATGGATGGAGGGAGAGAGGCAGCGCCTGGAGGAGAGGCCAGGACCCACAGCAGAGGGCCCTGGGCACGCCACTGCAGCAGTCCGGGCGCCTCTGGGGTGCTGGCCCCACCTCCTCACACCCTGCACCTCATGGGGCCCCGCCAGAAGCCCGGGCCGCAGGGCTGCGGGAAGGCGGCGAGGCCCACAAGGTGGGGGCCGTGTCCTCGGCTGCCCTGGGCCAGAGGAGAGCACTAAGACTCCGGAAGCAAAGGCCGGGGCCGGGGCCTGGGAGGAGAAAATGGGGGGTCCCTGGCCCCTAGCAGCCAGGGTTGGGAAGGGCTTGGGGACTGGAGGACAGTCTGGGGGTCAAGAAGGCCGGAAGAGGCCGGGGGGTGGGGCTGGGGGTTGCAGTGAGCAGGCAGGGAGGTTCCGGGGCAGGGGGCCCGGGCAGGGACGTGAGGACTCCGGGGCTGGGCAGAGGGAGCCCGGCGCGCGCCCGCCCCTCCCGCCGGGGCCCCCCCCCTTACCCGCCTGCACCAGCGCGAGGCAGACGCAGCCCAGCCACAGGCGCAGCGCGGCGCGGGGCGGCCCGCGGGCCATGGCGGCGGCGGCCCGGCCCGGGGCGGCGCAGGGGGGACGCGGCTGCGGCACTCAGTGGCCGCTCGCGCTCGCGCTCCGGCCCGCGGCCCCGCCGCCCCGCGCCGCCCCGCGCCGCCTGCATGTCGGCTCCGCGGACAGCGACTCCGCGCGCGGCGGCGGCGGCGGCGGCCGCGTCCACGTCGGGCGCCCGGAAGGCGGGGCGCCCCCGCTGCGGGGAGAGCGCGGGGGGCGGGTGAGGGGTGCGGGCGTCCCCCGGCGCGCCCCTTCCCTCCCGCCCGCCGCCAGGGCCGCGGGGGCTCCGCGGACTTCCCCGACCCCGGCCCGTGCGGGATGCCCGTGCGGGGTTCTTTGCGCCCCACCGTGCTGGGACCCAGCCACCCCCAGCCCTGCCCGGGGTCCAACTCTGTCGCGTCCCCAGGGAACGGAAGGACACGGGTCCCGCACCTGTGGCCTGAGCCCAGACTGGCCTCCAGTCACTCGGGCCCCTTCTCCCAGCCTAGGGTCGCCCTAGGAGCAGCGGGAGTGAGGATGGGGTGCCGGGCGGGTGCAGGGGCGCAGACACTACGTGTCGGGGTAACGTCCCTCACTAAGACCTGCCGTGACCCCAACTAGCCCTGGACACAAATGTGTCTCCCTTAGGAGCCTGACCACGAGCACCTGCCGGGCACAAGTCTGGGCGCGGGTCTCTTGGGGCTGTGACCCCAAAATCCGCCGACTCTCGGCTCTCCTTCCCGCGTGGACCCGCGCACCAGCAATCCCTGAGAACCTAGAACTTGCGGTGCCAGCTCCTCCCCGCCAGAGAACAATCTGGAACAAGCGCTTCCCAAGAGCAGGAAGGGCAGAGGGCCGCGCTCCCCACCCGCCCTGGGCCGCAAGTGCGGTTAAAGCGCCCGGAATGGGCACGGGCCGGGAGTGGGGAGGGCGGACCCAGGACTTGGCTGCCAACCTGATTCCTAGAGGAACTTCGAGAACCTTCCCTAGCTTGGACACTCCAGTGCCGCCCACCGCCGACTTCTCCCACCCATCCCACCCTTTCCTGATCTTGGGGTATCAGAGAAAGCCCTTTCCACCCTCTTTCCTTATGAGAGGACTCGGCACCCCTGAGGCCCCGACCCCTGCAGTGAGGCTAGGCTGAGCAGCAAGGCACAGAGGGGATCCCTCTCCGAAGCGCCCAACCCCCAGCTCTTAAGTTCCACAGTGAAGGGGTGTTTCTTTGGATGGCACACGGCGCCTTAAGACTCCTGGAAGGACCAACCCTTTCCTGGAAAGGGGCCACCTGACGGTGTCCCACAAAACGTCTTCAGGGTCCCTCTGCCAGGACACGGAATAGGGGTACCGAAGTGGGCTTGGTCCCGCCTCCCAGGGCCTGAGCGCTACCAGAAGGTCCCCAAGCTGAACCTGTTGTGTCCCTAGAGGTCAAATTACAATGGGGGCGGAGGAGGGGTCCCCAGGCATCGATGAGGGCCTGCTGACCCTCCAGCCTGACCAAATACGTCAGGGTGTGGCCCGGCCCTGAGCATCGCTGAAGAGGCTCCCCCAAAAGCAGATCTTCCTCCCCCGGTTTTAAACACACACTGAGCTTCAGGTGGGAACAGTCTGGGGCGACTGAGTCACAGTGAGTCAGCAAGAGGCCACATCCCACCGTTCACGCCCCCAGTTTATACCTGGTCACTAGTGCAGGCAGGCCAAGGACTGACTCAGGGGTTCCTGCTGGGCAGAGAATCTAATAGCCTGTTAGATTCTAACAGGTCAGTCAGCACCCCACACCTGCCGGCTGCGCCCTCTCTGGGCCCCATACCTGGTCCTGGCGAACTCAAGTTCCCCACTGCTCGTGCCGAGCTGGGAGCAAGCCCTCGCGTCCTCGCCCCTGTCTGGCTCTGCTCTGCTCTTTCTTCTCGCTCCCGGCAGCTGCTACCACACCCCGCCGCCACGCCCTACCAGCTGCGGCTAAGCCCCGAGGGACTCCCTTTCCCCTTCCTCCCCACCCCCACCACCGGGCAGAAAAGAAGACTCGGGCTGCTAAAGCCACTTGAGTCTTCTCGGGCCCCACTGCCGGAGCCGCAGGAAGAAGAGGAGTCAGCTAGCGGTCACAGAGTCCCTGCCTGTCGCCGCGGGGGAGGGATGGGAAGCGGGGAGAGGGTCGCGCAGGGGTCTGGAGTCCGGGCCCTCGTGGGGGAAAGGGACGCCTGAGCGCCACCTGCTGTCCTCCACAGGTATGGCCCCAGGCCGGTGCAGTGTCTGGGACTTGGAGAGGGCTGGGGAAGGTTGATGCGAGGAACGGCGCGGCAGGCGGAGCACTGCGGGGAGAGTTGGGAATTTGAGCGTTCGGTCTTCTGGGCCTGGTGAAGCTGGAGTGCTCGGTGCTCGGTGCTCGATGCTGGGAAGAGCGCTTTCTGGAGCCAGACGACCAGTGAAAACTGAGCAGGAGGGGAAGGACTGGGGGATTTGGCAGCAGCCGGGTAGATCTTCAGAGCAGGCTGTCAGGACAGTGACGGTGCGTCACTTGCATACTGTCCCTTAGTGCGGGACTAAGAGCCACCGGCGCGCAGCTTAGTCGCGTGATCTACCAACAAGCATTTATGGGTCCATGCGATAGCACAGCGTGTAGGGCGTTTGCCTTGCTGGCAGCTGTCCCAGGCTCCATCTCCAGCATCCCATATGATCCCAGGACTAATTCCTGAGTGCAGAACCAGGAGTAACCCCTGAGTATTGCCAGGTGTGACCCAAAAAATATTAAAAAAAAAATATGGAGCACCCAGTCAGCGCCAGGCTTTGGGAGCCATTGTAGAAACGCAGCCTGGGAGCGTGAAGGGTTGGGGAGGGGCTGAGGGCTGGGTCGCTGTCCCTTGCTGCTCTGATCCCTGGGAGTGCGGGTCTCCCGGCGGCGGGGCCTGGCTGGTCACTTCCACATTGGCAGGAGGTGGATCATGAACATCTGGATCTTCCGAGGTGTCCCGGGCCAAGCAGGGCCTCAGCACCTAACTCAGGCTGCAGAAACACAGCCAGAATCCTGCCAATCTTCCCCACCATCTCCTCCCCCAGTGTGGGGAGTTAAGCCCCAGGAGCTGGGGTTCACACGTGTAAAGCCAATGTGCTACCTCCAAGCTGTATCCCCAGCCCCAGACAAGCATTCAGAGTGGGGATGGTCCTCCTCCCGCGGAGACAATCATAGTCCTGCCTAGAGTGCTAGAGGCCGCGTGGTGACAGCCAGATCACAGGAAGCGCCAGAGGGGTAGGAGATATCTAAGGAGATATAATAATCAAGCGCCTACCAAGAGCTGACAATTTTGTGGTGGTGGGGGGGAACGTGGGCCACACCTGGAGATACGCAAGAGTTACTCCTGGCTCTGCACTCATGAATTGCTCTTGGAGGTACTCATAGATGCCGAGGATTGAACCGGCTCAACCATGCTCAAGACGAGTGGCCTACCTGCTCTACCATCACCTGGCTCCAGAACTGACTTTTTGTCCATGTTATGTTACCTTGAGTCTTAGGCTCCACTTGGTTGCCTTTTTTTTGGTGCCATAGGTCCAGCCCAGGGACCGACACATGTGAGGATCTACACCTGCGCTTTCCCACTGAGCCGCGTCCCAAACCCTGGGACTTCTCAGCCAATGTTGTTATTCCAGACAAGAGAGCTGGGACACGGAGAAGTGGGACTTCCTCTGCTTCCTGCAGCCAGTGGTCCTGGATTCATGTTCCGGCTTGATTTAGACCTCCTTCCCCCTCCTCTAGCCTCCAGGGACTGACCTCGGGCGAGAATCCAGAGCTCAGAGCTCAGGAAGACCTGTCTCCCTTCCCTGTGGGGTTGGAGAGGCTTTCAGGCTGAAGGCAGTTGCTCAGCCCAGAACCAAGCTGATCCGGAAGGGACCTACTTACGACTCACTCAACATGATCCGTGTGCTCACACGTCACATACATGCAAGAAGTGTCTTGAATCCTCTTGACCCTGCAAGGCACAATGGGGGACAACTAGGGACGAAAATCGTGCCCCCAGACTTGGCCCCAATGGGAGCAGCTCGAGGCGGCCCCTTCCCCAAAACTCCACTTTTGTCTTCCTGGCAGAGGCCGCCTCTCACCACAGTCCCCTTCCTTCTGGCCACCAACCATAATGTCCAGATGCCTCAGTGGTGTCGGGATGGGGGGATGGTTGAACGAAAAGGGCCTCAGCCAAGAGGAATGTGGAACCACAACACCCCTTTAAGCCTTTTTTTTCTTTTTGGGTCACACCCAGCGATGCTCAGGGGTTACTTCTGGCTCTGCACTCAGGAATTACTCCTGGCAGTGCTCGGGGGACCATATGGGATGCCGGGATCGAACCGGGTCTGCACAAGGCAACGCCCTACCCGCTGTGCTATCGCTCCAGCCCCAAGCCTTTCTTTGTGCAAGTGTGTGTGCTGGAAATGTTTTTCTCTGCTCCTTAAGGTATATAGGCCAAACCCTGCTGCAATACAGCGTTCTTCTCTCTGCAGTGCGCCCGAGTGTGCATCTTTTACGCCGCAGAGGCCATGCTAATCTTCTCCGTATTGTTCCAATTTTAGCATATGTGCTGCCGGCGAGCACGCATCATTTATGCGACTTCGAGTGCTCACCGCCCGCATAGACCTGCTCCCCGGTGCACACCCGGCGGGGTGAGGTGGGCTGCCACAGCTGACCACAGTCAGCCCATGACTCCCGCCTGTCAGGACGACAACCCTGAGATGTCAAGATGGTTGTAAGCATTTTGCAGGTAAGGAAATTGAGGTTAAAAGAGAGAAAGTGAGCTGGAGGGATAGTCCAGCAGGTAAGGCCCTTGCCTTGCAAACGGTCACCCTGGGTTTGATTCCTAGCACCACATAGTCTCCGTGAGCAGCACCAGGAGTGATTCCTGAGAAAAGAGCCAGAACTAATCCTGGAGCAGTGCCGGTGTGACCCCAAAACCAAAGACAGACAGAGAGAGAGAGAGAGAGAGAGAGAGAGAGAGAGAGAGAGAGAGAGAGAGAGAGAGAGAGAGAGAGAGAACATGGAAGAAACCGACAGTCGGCAGTCGTCTCTTTTCCCCCATGAATGGGATGAAGTCAGCTTGATGTTTCCTGAAACCCTGTACCAGAGCTACAGCTAGGGCTTGCACTTGAGCTACTGCTGAGAGCGGGACCATGTGATCACGTAGCTGGTCCCAGGTCAGGATGATGGCTCAAAGTCTAGAGCAGAAGCTTAGCATGCAGGAGCTCCAGAGTCAGGTCGGCACCGCCTGGTCTTGGAACACTTCCGGGAGTGCCCCACCCCTCTTCCAGAATGGTTGGACACAGATTGGCCTCAACCCTTGAGGATGTCCAGTAGTAGAACAGAAGAGAGACTCCCGCGCTTGGATTCCCTAAACAAGCAGAGAGAGCTCTTCCTCTGCCCAGGAGGCACCAGGAGCAACAGCGGCGAAGTGAGGGGCCACAGTAATAGCATAGTGGGTGAGGCCCTTGCCTTGCCTGTGCTGGACCCGGGTTCAATCCCCAGCACGCTGTACGATTCTCCAAGCCAACTGGGAGTGATCCCTGAATACATTAACCTGAAAGGAAAACCAGGAGAGCTTCTGAGAGGAGAGAGGAGGTAAAACCTTTATTAAGGTGGGAATTAGTCAAAAGCAGGACAAGGAGCAGGAAGGAACAGGACCTGTGGCCCGAGGACACTGTTAGTGGGGAAGGAAAAAGTGGATGACAGAGGTGGGTGGCAGAGGTGGGCGGCAGCAGGTGGGCGGCAGCAGGTGGGCGGCAGGAGGTGGGCAGCAGGAGGTGAGTGCCAGGAGGGCTCAAGATGTTTTGGGGCCCCGGGGGCTTCGCGTCCCCCGGCCCCTCCCACCCTAATCTGAGTCAGAGCCAGTACCCCCCCCCTGCTTGCGGGTCTGACCCCCAAAAAAAAAAAAAAAAATTATTTTTGGGGTCTGACAGTGGGGTCAAAAAATAGGACCAGGGGCTGGAGAGATAGCACAGCGGGTAGGGCATTTGCCTGGAACACAGACAGTCCAAGTTCCATCTCCGGCATCCCATATGATCCCCTGAGCACCGCCAGGAGTAATTCCTGAGTGCAGAGCCAGGAGAAACCCCTGAGCATTGCCGCGTGTGACCCAAAATGGAAAAAAAAAATAGGACTGGATTTTATTTGGGGAATGGATTGGGCCACACCCACCAACGCTCAGGAGCTTCTCCTGGATCCATCTCAGGGGCTGCTCCTGGAGGTACTGGGGGAGGCGACCATATCTCTGCATTGAAGGACTGAGCCACATACAAGACAAGTGCCTTAGTCTCTATCCTGACTCTCCAGTCCTAGCAAGGGATTGGAAAGACTGCTCCATGCTTGTCGGAGATGTTCAGGCAAGGCAGGGCTCTGTTCATTCCACAGAATCTTACTGAGCCGCCCACAGCAGATGCTATGCTAGGTCCCAGGGACCGCTGTGAACAAGGTGGCAATGTCCTAGGCCCCAAGGAGCTCCCACTTGCACTAGCAATATCCAAGTAATATGCTTGTGAATGACTAGACGAAATCTCTTCAGAGTCCCAAAGGAAAATTGGAGGAAATGCTAAGGTAATGTTGGGTTGTGGAGTCCAAGGGACTGGCATATAAACTAAGACCCAAAAAAGAAAAAGGAGGTAGGCATAACTCAGCTCACACAATTCAAGGGAGAATGCCTCTGGCACGGGATCAAAGGTCCTGGGGCAGGAGAAAACTAGGTCTGTTGAGGAAACGTAATAAGCCAGTGTTGAAGGCTGGCTCGCCCTGGAGGCTCACCACTTGGTCCAATAAACTCCCAGGAGTGGCCCTGGAGGGGCCACTGGCTCAGAAGCCCCCCGTCTGGAGAGTCACCACCTGCCCCCTTCCCTCTGGTCTCCTCTTTCCTCACTCCCCCACATCCATCAGCCCCCACAAACAAAGCGTATCCCCAGCCCTCCATCCCTTGAACTGGAGCTTCCAAGCACTACTGGAAGCAGTCCCAAAAAAAGAAAAGAAAAGGTGATTGGGCTTTGTGAGCAAAAATGAAGAATGAGGGGCCGGAGCGATAGCCCAGCAGGTAGGGCTTTTGCCTCGCATGCGGCTGGCCCATGCCGGCCTGGGTTCGATCCCGGCATCCCATATGGTCCCCCAAGCACTGCCAGGAGTAATTCCTGAGTGCAGAGCCAGGAGAAACCCCTGAGCATCGCCGGGTGTGACCCAAAAAGCAAAAAAAAAAAAAAAAAAAAAAGGAGAATGAGAGTGGGAGGATATGATAGCACGTGGGGAAGGGCGCGCACAGGTCAGAACCAAGAGTAATTCCATATGCAGTAGGAACCTAAAGAGAGGTCTTGGGACTCTTCCAAAGCCAATCCGTTTCCTGCAGAAACAAGGCCAGTGCTCTGTGTGCAGCCGGACACAGGGCTGCAAATCCGGCCGGAAGGAACAGCTCTCGGACCGAGCTGGAAAGGATGGCTCTGTGGACAGGGGAAAGGGATGGAGGGCTTGGGGCTGATGGATGTCGTGTGGGGAGCGAGGGAAGAGGAGGCAGAGGGAAGGGGGGTAGGTGGGGCTTCTGAGACAGACCCCCTCAGCTGCGCCCCTGGACCAGTTCCCCACCTCTCTGAGCCTTCTCTTGAACTTGAACTCACTTTCCAGTGTGGTGATAATAAATCCACACTGAAGAGTATTGGAAGGTACAGTGGAAAAGAAAAGGGAAGGGAGAGAGGAAGGGAGGAGTGAGGAGGCAGGGCAGGGATGCATAAAGGCCTTCTTTAAAAAAAATTTGGGGGAGTTGGGGCCGGAGCAATAGCCCAGCAGGTAGGGCGCTTGCCTTGCACGCGGCTGGCCTGTGCCCGCCCGGGTTCGATCCCCGGCATCCCATATGGTTCCCCGAGCACCGCCAGGAGTAAATCCTGAGTGCAGAGCCAGGAGAAACCACTGAGCATTGCCGGGTGTGACCCAAAAAGCTAAATATAAATAAATAAATAAATAAATAAATAAATAAATTTGGGGAGAATGGAGTGACTGCACAGCAGGGAGGGCATTTGCCTTGCATGCTGCTGACTCGGTTCAATCCCCAGCATCCCATATGGTCCCATGAGCACTGACAGGGGTAATTCCTAAGCACAGAGCCAGGAGTAATCCTTGAGCATCACCAGGTAGGACCCTAAAAAGCAAAATAATAATAATCACTTGATCACTTGACATCCCGTCATTATTCGCCGATTTGTTTGAGGGGGCACCAGTAACGCTTTCCATTTGACCCTATCACGCGCCAGTGTAGCCCAGTGGCATCTGCTTGTCTAAGGAATACGAAGAGCCTCAAACCATTTGTTCAGGGTCTTGATGAGGAAGTCTGACCATCTTGTAGGTGGGCGGCCACACGATCTTTTGATATCCCGTGGGATCCAGTCAGTAATGGCTCTAGTCCAGCGGTCATCTCCAAATCCCATTACATGTCCAGCCCATCTGATTTTTTCTTTTCTTTTTTTTTTTTGCTTTTTTTTTTTTGGGGTCACACCCAGCAACACTCAGGAGTTACTCCTGGTTCTGCACTCAGGAATTACTCCTGGCAGTGCTCAGGGAACCATATGGGATGCCAGGGATCAAACCCGGGTAGCGCAGCGTGCAAGGCAAATGCCCCCTACCTGCTGTGCTATCACTCCAGCCCCCATTTGATAATCGACGCCTTGGCAAATGAGACAGCGTCCCTGACTCTCCATCGATGGAGGTCAGAACTCGGATTCCTTTTCTCACTTGAGTGAGGCGTGATATTCCAAGCATAGCTCTTTTTATTCCTCTTTGGGAGACCCGAATAGCGTTCTCATCCTGCTTTTGTAGGGCCCAGGTCTCTGAGGCATATGTTAATGCAGGGAGAATGGTGGAGTCAAAGAGATGTGCCCAGAGCCAGAGGTTCTTTGTCCTTTTAGCTATTTCTTTGATGCTTTTGAAAGCATTCCACACTGCTCTCTTCCTCCTGCGCAGCTCAGGTTTTAGGTCGTTCATCATGTTGCGTTCTCGGCCTAGGTACACATAACTGCTGCATTCAGAGATGTTTGTTCCCTTGAGAGTGAATGTGGCATCTGGAACTAGTTCATTTTTCATGACCATTGTTTTGTTGAGATTCAGCTGTAGACCTATCCTTCCACATTCTTGGTCAAAGTCAGCCAGCATTTGTGCTGCTTGGCTAATGTTTGGTGTTATTAGAACGATGTCATCAGCGAAGCAAAGGTGATGTAGTTGCCAACCGTCTATCTTCACTCCCATTCCTTCCCATTCTAATTGTTGCATTACTCGAGGGTAGTGCTGAAGAGTTTTGGTGAAATGGTATCACCTTGCCGAACCCCTCTTTTGACATCAATGATCACTTCCTTGTAGAATGGTGAGATCCTGGTGGTGAATCCGTAATACAGCTCACGAAGGATCTTCATGTATTGAGTTTGAACGCCCTGTTTGGCTAGGGCTTCGATGACCGCTTTGGTCTCAACAGAATCAAAGGCTTTCTTTAAATCAGTGAACGTGAGACAGAGAAGCATCTTGTACTCCCTACAAACCTCGATGAGCTTGGTTACCGTGTGGATATGGTTGATTGTGCTGAATCCTTTTCGGAAGCCAGCTTGCTCGCATGGTTGTCCTTCATCTAGTGTTCTGCCAATCCTGTTCAGGATGACTCGTGTAAACAGCTTGTAGATGACGGACAACAGGCAGATGGGGCGATAGTTGCCGATGTCGTGGATGTCTCCCTTCTTGAACAGTAGAACTGTCCTGCTGGTTTTCCATTGGGAGGGCACCTTGCATTTAGACAGGTAGTGTGTGAAGAGCCGAGCTAGTATATTGATGAGTACTGATGGCAGATTCTTTAGGTGTTTGGGTCTGACTTTGTCTGGGCCTGGTGCTGTTTGCTTCTTTACCAATGAAATGGCATGTCGGATTTCATAAGGGAGAAAGTTGGGAATGAAATATCCATCCTGCGGAATTTGGTATGAAGGCAGGTGGATGTGGCTATCAAAGAGATCCAAGTAGAAGTCATGGATAATCTTCTCCATTGTCTTTCTGGAAGATGTGATAGATCCATCAGGACGTCGGAGGGCAGGCATCTTGGTCTTTTTTTTTATTTTTTGGAATTATTTCATTTATTTTTTTGGGGGATAATTTTATTTATTTTTTATTTTTTTTTAATTTTATTACACCATTTTTAGACATACAATTGCAATATGCTCATGCTCGAAGTTTTGGTTCTACAGTGTTCCAACACCCATCCCTCTACCGAACCCATCTCCCATCACCAATGTCCCCACCTCCCCCCCCTCCCACACCCCAACTACTTGGTGAGTTCTATATATCTTTTCTCTCTTCTCTATCTCTCCCTCCCGCCTACCTTTCCTAAAAATGCAGTACATTAAAGGACATAACTGTTTCCACTAGTTTAGGCATCTTGGTCTTATAATTGGCTAAGGACAGCCGGTCGTTGCGAATGCTTTTCCCAGCTTCTGCTGCCTCGACCAGTATTGCTGCTCTTCTCTCTTTGAGGTCTTCCCTTTATTGCTTCTCTGCACTGCTTTGCAAGCTTGGATGTTAGCAAATGGTTGCCTGAGGCTCACGCCTTGCCATGTTGGCGAATGAGCTTGAGAGTTTTTTTTTCTTTTTTGGGGGTCACACCCAGCAATGATCAGGGGTTACTCCTGGCTCTTCACTCAGGAATTATTCCTGGCGGTGCTTGGGGGACCATATGGGATGCCGGGGATCGAACCCGGGTTGGCCGTGTGCAAGGCAAATGCCCTACCCACTGTGCTATCACTCCAGCCCCGAGCTTGAGAGTTTTTGAAGACAAGCGTCCTTTGGTGTCTTTCTCTCTCTCAGTGTTCTTCGCACAATCATAGAGATGCTGAGTCAATCTGTTGTATTCTTCATCAATGTCATCAATGATGGCATCTTCCCATGTTGCTGCAATGGTGCCAAAGAGTTCCCAGTTGGTGGTCGTTCTGGGAGTTCTCTTCTCAAAACTTTGCAGCCTTTTCTCCCCTTTCTGTGAAGTAGAATTTTGCACAAAGGAGGCGGTGGTCTGATCCTGTTTGGAATTTTGGGACAACAGCGACATCAGTCAGGCAAAACTGTCGATTAAATATTATGTGGTCAATTTCATTGTGGAACTGTCCACCAGGAGATTCCCATGTCCAACGTTTCGCTTCAGCCTTCTGGAACTGTGAGTTCCCATGAATGGTCTTGGTGGACATGATGAACTCAGATAGTCTCTCACCCTGTTCGTTCCATTCTAGGCCATGGGTCCCGATGTGGAGTTCTTCAGCCAATCTTCTCAGTCCTATCTTGGCATTAAAATCACCGACTATGATCTTGTAGAAGGTGTGATCTTTTTATAGAACTCCAGTTCCACGTCGAATTTCTCAATTTTTTCCTCCTTGTTTGTGGATGTTGGTGCGTAGACAACGAAGATAGATAGAAACTGCTGGCAGTGGGCCACATCTCTTCAAGTGTAATCGTCCTATCCGGTTTGTTAGGCATTCAAATGAATCAATGTTGACTGCCATGTTTGTGTTGACAAGGACACCAACGCCACCGACGCTCTCTTTGTCACATGTTCCAAGGAACAGTTGTCCGGTGTCAAAATGGCGTGATGCGATTGATGTCTCCTTGTCTCGGTCAGACCAATGATATTGTACTTGATCTTTCGTGGCTTGCCTCGATATATGCTTCTGATGCCAGTGTACGTGCATTGAAAGTACAGTCATTTTAGTCTTTCTTCATTTTGGCAGCCTAGTTTAACCCTGAGATTTTGTTTTGTTTTGTTTTGCTTTTTGGGTCCACCCAGCGATACTCAGGGGCTACTCCTGACTCTGCACTCAGGAATTACTCCTGGTGGTGCTTGGGGACCACATGGGATGCTGGGGATCGAACTCAGATTGGCTGTGCGCAAGGCAAATGCCCTACCCACTGTGCTATGGCTCCAGCCCCTAGCCCTGAGATTTTTTTTTTTTTTTTTTGCTTTTTGGGTCACACCTGGCAATGCTCAGGGGTTTCTCCTGGCTCTGCACTCAGGAGTTACTCCTGGCGGTGCTCAGGGGACCATATGGGATGCTGGGGATCGAACCCAGGTCGGCTGTGCAAGGCAAACGCCCTACCCACTGGACTATCGCTCCGGCCCCATTCCTAGTAATTTGGAGATGAATTGAGAAACCGCTTTGCAGCCGCATGCAATGGGAAGAGCTGGTAGCAGCTCTGCCTCGTGTATCTGTGTCTGTGTCTAATAATAATAATAAATAAAAAAAATAAAAATAAAAATTTTGGGGAAGTCATGCCAAACAGTGCTCAGGACTTCCTCCTGGCTGTGTGCTCAGGGATCACCTGGCAGTGCTTGGGGATTGAACTGTGGTGGGCCACCTGGAAGGCACCCGCACCGGTGAGCTGTTTCTCTGGCCCCTCTCCCACTGTTTATGATCTCCAATGACCCAGCTCCCCTCTGGCAGCACGGAGATGTCTGGGGTCATGCCTGACATCACACAACCAGTTAGTGGCAATCCCCTGCCTCAATCTGCCTTAAGCCCTGGGTCACAGCTTTGACTTTGCAGTTTTTCAGTTTCAAACCACAAATGCTATGGGCCGCAGTGACAGGACAGCAGGTAGGGTGCTTGCCTTGTTTAATCCCCCCGAATCCCACATGGTCCCCTGAGCCTGTGAGCATGAGTGCAGAGCCAGGAGTAACCCCTGAGCACCAACAAGTGTGGCCCCAAACCAAACACATACTATAAACACACACACACACACACACACACACACACACACACACGCTCAGTCCCACAAGAGCAGTGGGATCAGGGGCCTACTCTAACCCCTAAGTCATGGGGGCCATGGAAGGAAGAGGCGCCTCCCTCCCTCCTGAAGTCACAGTCCTCAGGCTCAGCCTGGGCCAGAGAGAAAGTCAGATGGCGCCCCCACCCAGCTTCTGCAGGGACTCCCTCATCCTGAGGCCAGTAGCTCTGGGCATGGCCAGCAGAGGGCAGCTGCCTTGGCCAGCGTGTGGCAATGTCTCCAGGGCCCGAGCCATGCTGGCCACTGCCCAGCCTCCTGCCTCTCCCTCTGACTGAGCCCAGCAAGCCAGTTCCTGAGGGGCAGCGTGGGGACAAAGACGTGTGCAAGCAAGTCAATGGACGGCTCTGAGCCTCAGTTTCCCCATCACAGCGTCTGCTTCTCCAGGTGCTGGGAGGATGCAAGGCGTTCGAACTCATAGATGCTACTTTCATTGACTATGGTGACACTTGTATCTTGTCTTAAAAGTGCCTGCCATAGAGGGAGTCAGCCAACCAGTGGTTGCTATGACGACAATAAGAAGGTCGGTGATCAGGACACAGTCACAGCTCAGCTTGAACCTCCTGGCCAAGGAGCGTCCGCGCCTGCCTGCCTGAGGTGCGCCTGTGACAAGGAGCTCCACTTCCCGGCTGCCTGCTTCACTGTTGAGAGTGGCCAGGCTGGCCTAGCCTCTGGCCTCAGGCCCCTCCCTTCCCAAGGCCTGCCTTGGAGGTCGGTGGGGTCAGGCAGCTGGGTTCAGCCCTTGCTGGAGGAAGACGGCCACGGAGACATGCCAAGACTCTCATCCTGGAGATTCCAAGTTCCTGTTCTGCTGCCTCGGAAGAAGGTCGAGGCAGGAGAGCCGTCCACAGGCTCAGGCTCGCCTCCGGAACATCTGGGACCTGGGGTTAGAAGCAGTAGGACAGTGGGTAGGTGTTTGCCCTTGCGTGTGGCCAACCTGGGCTTCATCCTGGATCCCTGGCATCCCACATAGTACCCCGAGCACCGCCACAGCTAATTTCTGAGTGCAGAGCCAGGAGTAACCCCTGAGCACGCCAGGTGTGACCCAAATACAAAACAAACAAACACGTAAATAAATAAATAAACAATAAAAGAATGGCTGAGACCTGAGAAGATATTGTATGGTGGGGAAGGTACTTGCCTTGCACGTGGCAGACCCAGGTTTGATCCCTGATCCTGAGCTTCAGCGGGATTCCTGAGCCCTCAGCACAGTGGGGCGTGTCCCCCTTCACCCCCTCCCAAAAATAGAAAGAAAAGGATAGGAGAGAATGAAAGCATTCCTGGGGCCGGAGACATGGTGCAAGGAACTAAGACAAGCGGTGGATGCCAGAGGCTCAGTTTCCATCCCAGCGCCAGGGGGTCCCCTGAGGACAGAGTGCTATGGGGAATAACCCCTGGACACAGAGCTCAGGGCAGCCCTGGGATTGATTGACTGAGACCAAGGAGAGAATCTGGGCACCCAGTGCTGCAAGCCCAGGAACCTCCATGCACTCTAGCTGGCCACCTCAACATTCCCCAAGCCCACCCCCCCACCCTCACCCCTGCTGGATCTGTGGGTCTCAGGGGACTGGTAGGGAGGAGAGAAGCCAAACAGCCCTAGTCTCAAACTCGGCCTTCCTGTGTGGCCTCAGGTAAGTTGCTCCACCTCTCTGAGCTGGCTTCCTCACTGGGACCTTGTCTTCGAATGACAGTGGCTTCATCCAGAGATGCTTTTCACGTGAGAGGGAAAGATGGAACAGGCTCACTATAAAATTCCTCTTTTCTCCCAGATCTTCCCTGCCCCCATTTCACCCCAGAGCGTCCGGGTGACGGGAGGAGAGCAACAGTGCAGGCTGGATGATGGTGTCCCAGCAGGTGAGGAGTGTGCCTGCGTGTGCAGAGTGTGTGTGTTCACCAGGGCAGGGAAGGTGTGCATGTGTGGAGGTTGAGTGTGCTGCATTTGTGTGCATGGATCTGCGAGTGGCCGGGCCCATGCGTCGTTGCAGGTGCTGTGTGCAACATTCCTGCACCGATGAAGGAGGCCCCTCTGCTCACTGTTACCATGGAAACAAAGAGGCAATCCCCAGCCTTGGGAAGAGCTGACCCTGTCTTCCCAGCGAGGGAGCTAGATCAGAGGCATGAGGCCCCAGGGACATGGCAACGTTGGCCTCTGGGTTCTGGGTCCCTCTGAGCCCTCTGGGAAGCTCTCACTCCTGCAAGGCATCCCGACCCAGTGGAGACGTTTTGGGAAACAGCGTTGGGTGCCGCCAGGGTGGCTGTTAGCCCCACGCAGTCTCAGACTGGGAACTTCAGCTCTGGATTCTTTGCCTCCGTTTTCCTCTCTGAGAGGTTTGCTGGTGCAGGTGCAGCAGCGTCTAACTCCAGAAAGTCCTTTTTCATCCCTCTGAAGGTGCCTGTCTCCAAGGGACTGAGTTTACCCCGACTCTGAAGAGTCACAGGGTGGCAGCTCCGGGAGGAGCAGAGGCTCCAGGAGGGTGCAGGGTCAGCGCCGTGCCCACTCTGCCGAGCCACCCTGCAGGCCCTGTGCCCTGCCTCTGCTCACGAGGCTCCCACAGAAGGGTGGGACACTGGTCGCTTTTCAAAGAGGAGAGAAATAGTCTGAAAAGAGTCACTCAGGGCAGGGGGCAGGGGGCTCACCCTTCAGCCTATGCAACCCTTGGGCAGAGCTGGGCATCAAGGCTTACGGAAGATCCCAGGTCAGGAAAACTGTTTGTCCATTTGTGTTTTAGGCCACATCCGTGGTACTTAAGGATCACTCCTGGCTCTGTGCTCAGGGATCACCCCTGGACATGCTCAGGGGACCACAGGGTGTTGGGGGAATAAACCCATCTTGGTGTATGCAAAGAAAGTGCCTTACCCTCTGGATTATGGCTCCAGGCCCCAAAGAAGGACTTTCTTTTAAAATTACTTCCTGAGGGGGCTGGAGTGACAGCACAGCGGACAGGGTGTTTGCCTTGCATGTGCCGCCTGGGTTCGATCCCGGCATCCCATAAAGTCCCCAAGCACCGCCAGGAGTAATTCCTGAGTGCAGAGCCAGGAGTAACCCCTGAGCATCGCCGGTTGTGACCCAAAACAATCAATCAATCAATCAATCAAATAATAAAAATAATTATATTATTTCCCGAGCCTAAGGGGTAGTTCCGTGGGTCAGAATGTATGCTTTGGAGTACAGGTGAGACCCCCAGCACTGAGACTCCTGAGCACTATTGAGTGTGATTCCAAAACAAGCAAACTTTCCCAATTTATTTGATCAACAAATTTTTAGACTTCTTTTCAAACAGCTCTGAGAATAATCTGCAGTATGCATTACAATTTTCTGTTTCTCTCTCAGTGTATTAAACCTCAGAGAAAGAATGACAGGGTCGGAGCCGTAGTATAGCGGGTAGGGAATTTGCCTTGCATGCAGCCAATCCGGGTTTAATCCCCTGCATCGTATATGGTCTCCCGAGTACTTCCAGGACTAATTTCTTTTTTCCCTTTTTTTGCTTTTCGGGTCACAACCGGCGACTCTCAGGGGTTACTCCTGGCTCTTTGCTCAGGAATTACTCTGGCAGAGCCCAGGGGACCATATGGGATGCCGAGGATTGAACCTGGGTCAGCCACGTGCAAGGCAAACACACTACCTGCTGTGCTATCGCTCTGGCCACCAACCAGTACTAATTCCTGATGTAGAGCAAGGAGTAACACCTGAGAATCACCCAGTATAACCTCCTTCCCCCAAAAAAATAATAAAGAACTTATGGATACAATCCAACTTTTTACTTTTCTTTTGGATTTTGGCCACACCAGGCTATGCTCTAGGCCACTCCTGGCTCTGACCTTGCGGGGGTGCTCCCTGACCTGGAAGGGGTGCTCCCAGCATTGTTCACAGCATCATTGTTGCCTAGAGCTCAAACTCAGGCCTCCAGCACATCAACCATACACTCAACCCACTGAGCTCTCTCTCCAATTCCAAGACAATCTTATTTGGTTTAGTTTTGGGGGCATACCCAGTACTGCTCAGGGCTTACTCTTGGCTCTGTGCTCATGAATCACTCCTGGAGGGACTTGGGGGAGCTATAGAGTGTTGCCAGGGATACAAGACAAGTGCCTCAGGGGCTCAAGCAACAGCACAGAGGTAGGGCTCTTGGCTTGTGCAAAGCCCACCAAGGTTTGATTCCCAGCACCCAATATGGTCGCCAGGAGTGATTCCCTGAGCAAAGAGCAGGTAACAGTATACACGAACACTAGGAAGAAGAAGTGCCCATGGTGCTCCCAAGAATGACCTCTCCATTTGCTGTGAACCTAGGAACAATTTTCAAATGCTCAACCAAGCAAACCAACAAGGGAAGGACGGAAGAAAAGACCCAAGTGCTTCTCTGGCAGGAAAGCTATGAGGGTCTGAGCGCAGTCAGCCACTGTACCCCTCGGAGGCCCTGCCAGCCCGCAGCTGTTTCCCACCAGCAGAAGGAAGAGGATTATTGGGCTGGGCGAGGGCCCTGACCCAGCTGCCTGCATCACCTCATCCTGCCGCCCACTGCCTCTCCCAGCCCCTTAAAGACCATCTGAGAGATGAGGGGCCCAGGGAAACCCTGTTCCTTGATTCCAGGTTCCCTCATGTGGTGTGGGGTGATTCCAGACATTGTTAGGGAGGGGCTTGGCTGTTGGGAGTTATCGAGAGGAAAGGAAGGAGGCGGTGGGAGGCAATGGGGAGCCATGGGCAGTTATTAAGCGGGGAGGAAGGGGATTGATGTAAAGAAACAAGGCAGGAGAGTGGAAAGAGGGACCCGAGCAAACAGACTCATCCTAGCAGCGCTGGCAGAGGGCAGCTGGGGCGTGCGGAGCCTCTGGGAAGCTGACCCGGGAGGAAGCAGGTGTGGGGTGAGGACGAAGGGGAAACGAGAATGGAGGTGGGTCAGAGGGCCTGGGGCCCTGGAGGTCAGTTCCTGAAGCAGCCACAGCGTGGGCTCTATGGAGTCTGAGGGACATGCCCAGCCAGCAGGACTGAGCCAGGTGGACGTGGTCTCAGCCTGGCCCCTGAACATCTGCAGGCTCATGTTGAGGACGCAGGGAAGATATAGCCCCCTCTCTTCCTCCTTGGGGGTCTCTGATTCTGGGCTGGACAGGGGAGGTCAGCTGCCTTCGTGCCTTTCTCTAGGGACCCAACAGACCTGACCTACAGGGTCTGGCTGCCTTGGGAGTCTTGAAAGCGGATGTTGTAGCTGAGCAGAGAGAGGGGCTGGCTCCCAACATCAGCCGTCCTGGTGCCCCATTCCCCTCAGCCTCCCAGAGCCCCAACATGCAGGCCCTGTCCCCCTCATTTTACAGGTTTCCTCTCATTAATCCCACCCAGCGGCCCTTGCAAAAGACTGTTTCTGTGGCACGGAGCAGGAAGCGAAGCTCCTGGAGGCAAAAGTCCTTGTGACCTCCACCAGAGGTGGGCAATGAGGAAGGAGGTCAGAGGGGTTGGGGAGTGACCACCAGACAGCTGTGTGATCGGGGATAGTGGAGGGACCCCAACCCTCACCACATGTCCTTCCTGCTCCTCCCCAGGACCTGCCCACACCCCCAGCCTCCCCCATTCTGTTCCTCAGGGCCCAGCCCGCTGGGAACAGTCAGCCCCTCCCCTCCCAGGCTGGGCTCCTGGCAGCTGCGCCACCCTGGGCTCTGGTCCGGGGTGGTCCCCGGCGCCAAGGAGGGCGGGCAGAAGCTGGGAGCAGTGGGGCTAAGCTGTGGGGTATCCAGAATGCCCCCAGATCCCCACCTTCAGATCCACGGAGCCTTGGGCTTGGGTGGACCAGGTCCTTTGGAAAGGGGTGGCTTGAGGCTTTAATCGCTTTATCAATGTTTGTTTGTGTAATTCAGCCCTGAGATGCTTTTCCTTCCATCTGTCCCTGCCATCTGCTCCCATCAGGATTTTCCAAACCATTTGGGACCAAAGAAGGGAGAGGCTGGGCCTCTGAGGGAGGCAGGGAGGGACTAACTCCACCTACCTCCCTCTGAGGCTTCCAGGGAGGAGGCCTGGGCTCCCGAGTCACAGGGAATTGCCTTCAAATGCCGTCTCAGGCATCTTTGTGCTGTGTTATGTCAGGCAGGTGGATTCGCTTCTTGGAGTCTCAGTCTCCACATCTGTGAAATGGTCACATCAGTGATGCTGCGGGACTTGGGCTTCCCGGTGGCATCGTGAGGTGATGTGTGCCTACTGCAGGGCTTGCTGGGGGCTAGACTGGTCCTCTGATGGCCTCACCTCATTCCCAGTTGCTGGAACACCCCTTTCCTAGGTCTCGCAGCCTCTCCCCTTTTGAGCGACCCTGCACTCTGCTGGTTTTCTCTCCTCAACTCTCCTCCACCTCTACTCTAAGCCCTGTCTCTCCTCCCTCCCTCCTAGATGTCTCAGTTGCAGGTGCCAGGGGACTGACTCACTAAACAGACCCTCATCAAAGCAAATCACAGAGGGCTTCCAGTCGCTGAACTCCCCTGTGCTTGGACTGCTGAAGCCACGACACACGCCTGGCCTGGTGGCTCTCGGCAGCCCCCTTTAACTGCCTTTCCCTCAGAAAGGGGAGATACAGCTGGGGGGTCCTAGAAAATTGCAGCGCTGGCCCCTGAGAGCAATCCGCAACCCAGGGCCTTGGGCTTCAGGCCTTGATGTGCAGATGGGAGTCCCTTACCCTTGGTTGCTGGGTGGTGGTGGTGGTTGGCGGAGGGGAGAGGCGGCTGATGGGGACCAAGCCGGCAGAGCCAAGGCATGGGCCGGGATGTGTTCACTGTATCACTGTATCACTGTCTTCTCGTTCATCATCGATTTGCTCGAGCGGGCACCAGTAACATCTCCATCTGTCCTATCTCATGCAAGTAGAGCCCAAGGGCACCTGCTTGCTCCAGGAACATAAAGAGCCTCAAACCGTTCCATCAGGTCATGGGAATGAGGTCTATAATTGTTACTGGTATTTGGCATATATATCAAATACGACACAGGTAGCTTGCCAGGCTCTGCCGTGCAGGTAGCATACTCTTGTAGTCATCCTAAATCCAGCATTTATTGATGAACCGTGTGGCCGCACGCGCCACTCGAGCCGAGCTGTAATAGGCTGGTCTGCTGGGTGGAGTTCTGATGAGGGGGATGTCCGGATGTGGAAAATGCAGGCCCTCAATGAGAGGGGGTCGTCTGGCTTGTTGCGAGGCTCTGCTGGGGTGGTGGGCCAGGGCTAGAACCCGCCATCTCTCCCGTGCGCCTTGTGAGTGGCTGGGCACAGGGAGAGCCAGTAGCAGCTCTGCCCCATGTCTGTGAGTCTAGATACATGTCTAGATACTGGGCATAGTTTCCGGCACACAGTGTTTCACCTCACCGCCAGTGTCAGAAGCGTCCCTCCACCAGCGTCTCGAGGAAACCTTTACTTCCAGCAAGCCTCACCATGTGTCCTCTCTCTGGTCCAGTCCAGTCCCGGGATTTGTTGAATTCTTTTTTTTTTTTCTTTTTGGGTCACACCCAGCGATGCTCAGGGGTTACTTCTGGCTCTTTGCTCAGGAATTACTCCTGGCAGTGCTCCAGGAATTATGTTCCTGGAGCAAGCAGGTGCCCTTGGGCTCTACTTGCATGAGATAGAGGAGATGTTACTGGAGCCCGCTCGAGCAAATCGATGATGAACGGGAAGACAGTGATACAGTGAACACATCCCGGCCCATGCCTTGGCTCTGCCGGCTTGGTCCCATCAGCCGCCTCTCCCCTCTCCCCCCCCACTGGAGCAGCTCAACAGCCACCATATGGGATGCCGGGTATGGAACCCGGGCTGGCACAGGCCGGTTTCGTGTAAGGCAAATGCCCTACCCGCTGGGCTATCGCTCAGGCCCCAGGGATGTGTTGAATTCTGCCCTGAAGACCCACCCTACTCAAATGGGGGTGCAGAGACAGGGTCCTGCCTTCCGAGGTCCCCCTCTGGGAAGACAGGATGCATCTAGTGAGGGGGTTCTGAGGGCCCTGCACCACAGTGGGCGCCGGAAGGGCAGAGCCACAGAGTCAGAGGAAGCAACGCAGTGTGGGGTTGACAGACTGGACAGGGTGGGCAGGAGGCTGGGGGGGCGCCAGCATGGGGCAGGCGAGGAAGATAAAAGGGCGAGGTGGGGCCCTGCAGGGAGGAAGCTGGGGTGGGGGGACAGGGGGTGCTGAGCGGAGCAGCAAGCCTCTCCCTGCCCCCAGGTCCTCCTGCCGGAGGCAGCTGGGAACCACCCACACATGTCTGGCGTCTCTCACCAGACAGGGGGTCCCAATGCCAGAGCCAAGGCACAAGAGGAACTGGTGTTCCCGAGGGCCCAGCTGCCCCCACCCCCACAGCCCCACTCCCGGGCGCCAGCTCCCGCTGGCCTCCAACAGGAAGGGCTCATGCTAGTCTCAGTCACCTTGGGGCTCAGGCTGGGAGCTGGAGGGGCATCCCAGAGGGTCCCACTAGCTGGGATGGACCTAACTAGGCAGGAACCCTGCAGGTAACCCTGTCTCAGTCTTAATCGCAGGGCAACTCTGCAGGCACAGGCTCGGGCTCCCGCCCACGGCAGTGGCCTCCAAGGCTTGTAAGCCGCACTCTCCCTCTGCTCAGATGCCCAGAGGGTCTCCCCGAACAGAACTTACAGTACTGGGCCGCTGCTCCTCCCCAAGCCCCCCCAGCTCTGTTTGTTCTGGAGTGAAGGTGTGGGGCGGGAGAGGGCTGGATGTCACTTTGGATGCCAGGCTCTGCGCCCAGGTGTGCTGGGCAAGATGGGCACACATGGGGGTCCCCAGCTGAGAGAGGCTGAGTCTGAACGCTGAACCCCTCCTTAGCACATCCCTCACAGCGCAAAGGTGGGCAGAGGAAACCAGAGGGGTAGGACAGCCGGCAGGGGCGTTTGCCTTCACGTCTGACCCAGGGTTGATCCTCGCACCCCATATTGTCCCGTGAGCACCCATTGATCCCTCGCACCCCATATTGTCCCGTGAGCCCCACCAGGAGTTATTCCTGAGCATAGTCGGGTTGGTCCAGACCCGTCACAAAAAGGGGGAGAAGCACCTACTATTTGCGCAGGAGGGGTTCCACCTCAAATATGGCATGTGCTCCAGCACCGCCAGTAGTGACCCTCTACTAGGGGGCCACCTTCCTTTCCAAGTCTTCCAGCTGGGAGGGGCAACTCTGAGGGGGCCGGCAGGGAGGGGCCCCGGAGGACCTCCCCTGCCCAGCGCAGCTCTCTCTGCCCCCGCGGGGGGCAGAGAGCATTGCTGCTGGTGCCACCCCCCAATTCTAAAACCTACAATCCTTGGCACGGTCCCAAGCGGTGCCACCATGCTAGTCTCCATTGGTGGATCCCAATTTTCTCTGTTCTAGAAATCACTTGTATCATCTGCCGATGTCGACCCCTGTGACCCACCGCCCGGGCAGCAACGAGCGAATGAGGGCACAGGGTTCAAGTTCACGCCTCCACTCACGAGCTGCGAGGTGAGACCTGGGAGAAGTCCCTGAACCCTCTGCTCGGCCGTGAAGGGCACCGGGAAGGACAAAGCTACAGGGCAACCTGCAGACCCGGATGTGGGGCTGCTTCCAGCGCGGCGCGGGTGGGGGTGGCGGCGGAGCAGCCCCCATTCGGGGGGTGCGGTCAGACTGCGGAGAGCTGCCCAGGAGCAGGCAGGGGGCCTGGGCTCCCATCTTCACCCCAACTCGCTTGACTGCAGGCTTCCGGATCCGAGTTGGGATGGGAAGGGCGGCTCGGATCGGGACTGGGCTGGGGTCCGCAGGGGTCCTGCAGGGATCCCGGTCGTAGCCGGGGCGGGTGCTCAAAGCCCGAGGGGGCGTGTCTGCCAAGCCCTCCTGAACTCCCCACTGGAGCAGGGGGGCGCTGCCTCTCCCCAGAGAACCTCCAGCCCCGTCTGTTCGGGAGTGGACACGCGGGGGGCTTGGAGGGGGGTTGTCTGCGGCCCCCGAGCGACGCGCGGCTCCGCGCCCAGGTGCAACTGGCTAGGCGGCCGGAGGCGGGCGTCCCCCGCTTAGGAGGGCCATCGTGGACGCTGAATCCCGCTCATCGGCGCGATCCGTGTCTGGGTGCTGAAGAGCTGGGAGTCTGGGTCCTGCCGCGCCGGCTGGGCCCTCTCCGATGAGGGGCGAGGACCGGAGGGCGTCCAGCCGCCGAGCGAGCAGGGCCGGGGGCGGGGCCTGGCGCCGAGTCTGAGGCGAGGGGGCTGGGCCTAGGCTCAGGGGCGGGGCCTGGCGCCGGGTTTGAGGCTTGAGGGCGGGGACTGTGCTTTGGGGGCGGTACCTACAGCTGGGTCTAAGGCCAGGGGGCGGGCGGGGACCCCCGGGCGGGGGCCTGGCACCGGGTCTGTGGCTCGGGGGGCGGGGCCGGGACCCCGGGGGCGGGGCTCCGGGCGGGCGCCGCGGGGCGTCTCCCTCAGAGGCCCCGCCCCCGCCCCCCCGCCCGCCCTCCGGCCGCCTCTGCTGCCGCGCGCCGCAGCCGCACCGCCTTCCCTGCGCAGTCGGTGTCTCCGCATCGCTGGGTGAGTGGGGGCCGCTCGGGCCGGGGCTGGGGATGTGGGCAGGGGTCGTCCTGGGGTTGGGGCTGCGTCCAGGGCTCCTCAAGCCTGCGTCTTCCGCGGATCGTCCCTCCTCGGGCGCGGGCAGAGGGGGGCCCCCTCGGGGCAGCGTGGGGCGCTCTCCAGGGTCCTGACCGCGCAGTGGCCAGCCCCGGGTAGTCGCGTTTCGGCCACCTGGTAGCGCCCCTCTAGGAGGACCCGCGCGCCCGGCGCTCCCGATGCTGCCTGCATCGAGGCTGGGGGCCCCGGCGGGCGGCAGCCCGGACGAGGTGGGCGAGGGCTCGAGGGGCGCTTCTCAGGGCGAACTGCGGGCTCCTTCCCATGTTGCGGGCTGGGGGGTCCGTGCGCCAAGCACAGGCTCGGGGCCACCTTCCTTTCCAAGTCTTCCAGCTGGGAGGGGCAACTCTGAGGGGGCCGGCAGGAGGGGCCCGGAGGACCTCCCCTGCCCAGCGCAGCTCTCTCTGCCCCCGCCCCATGACCCAGTTCCCTGGACCTCCAGGAGAGGACTAAGGGACACACTGGCGCCCCAGCCCCATACATTTCCTCAGTCCCCCCCCACACACTTGTTTAGCGGGGCCTCAGCCTGGGGCAGGAGAGGCCGTTCAGAGAGGAGGGTCACCAACTTGCTGAAACACGCATGCCGAGGACAGGCACAGGTCCCCAAACGCCACCCCGCGATGGGTGCGCTCCAGCTTACATATGTGCACACGCCACACATGGATGCGAACCTGCGGGAGACAAATGCAGTGCAGAACCCAGGATGCATGCATGCGTGTGCACACGCGTGAGCACACAGCAGCCCTCGGCACGGATCACACACACACAACAAAGCCAGTCCCAAGCTGCGGCAGGGGTCACTGCACACGCCCTGCGCCCTGCCCCAAACTGCCCCTTTGGCCCCCTCCTCTATCCTCTCAGACCTCACCCCTGACTTTCCACCCTGGGGCCTTTAGGAATCCCCATAAAACATGAGTGTTGTTGTGGAAGTGCTGGCTAGGGAGGGATGTCCCTGGAAGAGGGAATCCTAGTCTGGGAATGGCAGCAGCTCCTCTCCTGGGACCTGACAGTTCCCAAAAGGGAAAAAAAAAAAAAAAGGAAATCAGCCAGAATGTGTGCCCAAGAGTGGCTGCAGCTGCTGGCCGTGTGGTAGGGCAGGCCTGGCAGCTGGCTGGAGAAACATGTGTGAGACCTGCAGGGTCGTGGGCTGGTATGTCTCATGCACAGGATTTGGAAGTCACGTGTGCGTGGTGCTGTGTGTCAGCATATGTGCAGGGCGGAGCTGAGGAAAGGGTGCATGTGGAGCCAGGTGACCCCAGGGGTAAGGGGCTTGCATGTGAGGGGCCTGGCCCCATGGGGTATTCTGGTGAGCTGGGGATCAGCCTGGGTCGATCCGTGGCCCTGGGTCCCTGTACTAAGCTCTTGGTCCTTTAGGCAGCATCCCCAGGGATTCCCAGGTGGAGGGCAACCCCGGGGACTGTTAGCCCCGTTGCGGAGATGAGGCAATTTCAGGAACTTGCTCAAGGTCAGACAACTGGAAGGAGCAGAATTGGGGTCTGTCTCTGTAGCCAGGGCCCCTACACCAGGCTGATCCCCATCGGCGCCTTGGTGGGAGAAGGAAGAGGCCAGTGTCTAGCCTCGGTGGTGAGCAGGTGTGTGTGAGGGGCGGAGGGTCGCAGGAAGGGTGGCGGTCCTTGGCATCATCCCTCTCTGGGGTTAGCCTGTGTGGCTTCAGCAGGTCCCCTCCCCATCCGACCCCAGCTTGCCTTCTCATCTGTGAAATGGGGCCAACCCCCCAGACTTCCTCTTGGTGGGGGCGACATGGCAACCCGTGAGGGCCACGGCAGGCACCGAGGATCTCACCGACAAAGTGAGCCCCACTATCCCTGGGGAGTGGAAGGTCCAGGGAAAGGTGGGGAGCGTGTCAGGCAGAGTGACCTGGGTGCAGCTGGTGGGGGCCTGCCCCATGCGCACCACCGGGTCTGATGAGAGGCGTGGAGGCTGGTGACTTGAGCCCCTTCTGGACCTGGGAACCAGGAGGACCTGAGCACTTCTCTGTCCTTGGGCAGGTGGGACTCGGCTCGGCCATGGGCAAGCAGAACAGCAAGCTGCGGCCCGAGATGCTGCAGGACCTGCGCGAGAACACGGAGTTCTCGGAGCTGGAGCTGCAGGAGTGGTACAAGGGCTTCCTCAAGGACTGCCCCACGGGCATCCTCAACGTGGACGAAGTTCAAGAAGATCTACGCCAACTTCTTCCCCTACGGCGACGCCTCCAAGTTCGCCGAGCATGTCTTCCGCACCTTCGACACCAACAGCGATGGCACCATTGACTTCCGGGAGTTCATCATCGCCTGAGCGTCACCTCGCGGGCCGCCTGGAGCAGAAGCTCATGTGGGCCTTCAGCATGTACGACCTGGACGGCAACGGCTACATCAGCCGCGAGGAGATGCTGGAGATCGTGCAGGTGGGCCCCTGGGCTGGCACCCACAGCCCTTGTGAACACCGGGCATGGGCCCCTGGGCTGGCACCCACAGCCCTCGCGGCTGGCTAGGACTAGGGGTTATTCTTTAGACCCCGTTTTAGAAACGCGCTATTTGGCAATCATTTCCATTGGAAAGAAAAGTTGGGCAAATCCCTTTACCCTTCACCCATAGCCCCCTTGAACATCGTGTCCCACTTGCTTGATCATGGTGGGTGCCCGTCACGCTTCATGGTTCTCAATATGACCCTTTACCCCTAATACACCAGGCTAGCTTTCCTAAGAACAGGGACATTCTCTTACATAACCTATAATATGATTAGCAAAGTCAGGGCACTTAACATAGAAGCAATGCTATTAGCTAACTTACATTCCAGTTTTGCAAACTGTCTCAGTACTGCTTATAGCCTTTTTTTTAAATCCCAGGATCCCATGTGGCTCCTAGATGTCATGTCTTCAGCCCCTTTAATCTGTACCAGTGCGTGGCCTTCCTTTTCTTTAATGATTTGATAGATCTGCAGGGCACAGTTCTGTTTGCTTGACTCTCCTGTACTGACGAGCCCAGAGTGGTAAAGACGTTAGCGGGGCCGCACAGCCTGTAAGTGGGCCACCTGGCTCCGCCTTCTCTGCTCCATCTGAATGCGGTCTGATTTTTTTTTTTGGTGACACCTGGTGATGCTCTGGGCTTACTCTTGCTCTGTGTCCAGAGATAACTATTGGCGGGGCTTGGGGGACCATCTGGGGGTGCAGGGATTGAACCCAGATCAGCTGCATGCAAGGCAAGTGCCCTGAATACTAGTTGAGTACTCTCTTCAACCCCATAGGCATGACATTTACTTATTTGCTTTTTTGGGTCACACCTGGCGATGCTCAGGGGGTTACTCCTGGCTCTGCACTCAGGAGTTACTCCTGGCAGTGCTCAGGGGACCATATGGGATGCTGGGGACTGAACCCGGGTTGACTGCATGCAAAGCAAATGCCCTACCTGCTGTACTGTCGCCTCCGACCCCGGTATGACACTTCTTTCCAGCCCTAGTCACAGGGTCACCTTCCCACTAATAAACTGCAGGCTCCTAAGAGCCTAGCCCCGAGTGAGATACATTCTCTCTCTGCATTCAGTGTACTTGGAGACCAACTCCTGAGACTCAGAGAGATGAAATAGTTCACCCCAGGTCACAGAGCACATAAGTAGAGACCAGCTCAAGCTGGTCTCCAATCAGAGCTGCTCTTGGAAAGGGAGCCGTTCGGAGAGGGTCCCAACTCCTGGATTGTTCCACCGTAGAAAGGAGATGCTGACCTCAGGAGAGATTTAAAAACCTAAAATGAGTCCACTCTCTTGGTACAAATCCCCCTTTTAGGTTGGAGTGATAGTTCATTGTAGGAGTTTGCCTTGCACGTACCTGACCCAGGTTTGATCCTCGGCATCCCATATGGTCACCAGGAGTAATTCCTTTTTTTTTTGCTTGTTTTTTGGGTCACACCCGGCAATGCTCAGGGGTTACTCCTGGCTCTGCACTCAGGAATCACTCCTGGTGGTGCTCAGGGACCATATAGGATGCCGGGATCGAACCTGCCCGGCACAGGCCGGCCGTGTGCAAGGTAAACGCCCTACCCGCTGGACTATCGCTCCGACCCTCCAGGAGTAATTCTGAGTAACCCCTGAATGACACTAGGGTGTGACCCTAAAAGCCAAAAAAAAAAACCCTTAAACCAACTCCCCCACTTTTTCTCTTGCTTTGTTTTTGTGCTACACCCAGTGTGCTCGGGCTTACTCCTGGCTCTGTACTCATAGCTCATTCCTGGCAGGGCTGATAGACTATCTGCGGTTCCAGGGATAGACTCTGGGCTAGCCTGAGGCAAAGCAAGCACATACCCCCTCTACTACCTCTCTGGCCCTGTATGACACCTGCTACCTTCTCAAAAAGACTTTCCAGAAGGCCCACCTCACCCCTTACCCCAGCCTTGACCCCATCAGGATTCGATTCTGTTTGTTCCAACCAGAGCCTCTGAGTCTTCCCCTGTAGGGGAGGCTGAGAGCCCCCTTCTCCATGCGGGTCTCAGTGGGAGAGGGACAGAGCGTGACTGACAGAGGCGGTAGAGTGGCATGTGTTCCCTCCTGCAGTTTCTGCTCTGGCCAGAACACTTTTATCATCCCTGTGATGTGCTGCATGATCCTGTCCCGGCATTGCATGGGTCCCGCTGCCCTTCCCCACTGCCTCACAGCCCTTTCCCTGCTGTGCTCTCAGCTCTGATGACTGCCCCCGCTTCCACCTTACCCGCCCTGCTGGACAGGAACCTGACTCTGGCCCATCCTCTGGCTAAGGGTCTGAGTGTGCCGCCTAGCCCCCGCCAGAGTGGAACGGGCACCCTGTGTATCTGCCTATTGTCGGGGAGCCTTTATGTGATTACTGGCATTTGCTCTGTAGCTGACGGGGAGTGGGGCACCCGGGGGCCTGTGGATGGACCCAAGTGGCAGCTATTGGCCATCAACCCTGAAGTTCGTGTTTTACCACCTAGTTGGCCGCACTGCTGCAGAGCGTCACAGCTCCACGGGCAGGGCTCAAGTCAGCGCCTTTCCTTGAGCATCTTTTGGCCGTCTGCCTGCCGGACCTCTGAGCCCTGGTTCCTTTCTAGCAGCCGCTGGCCCCAGCCAGCACAGACAGACTTGGGAGGCCCAGTAGCTGATTAATTACAGGTCGGCCCCAGTGAAACAGGGAGTGCGCCGCATGTCCAGAGATTCACTGGGAGGAGCCTGTCACAGAGGAAGCCTCTCTGGGAGTCATTGGCTCAGTCCTCAGGACCCAGGCCTGTAGCTGGATGGTGGGCACTCTGGAAGGGCAGACAAGCATGCAGGCCACATCAGACCAGCTGGGTAATGGGCGCAAGTGTGACACTGCAGAGTTCTCAGGACGACAGGACAGGGAAGGCCTGGGGTGGGGCAGGAAGCAAGGGCCACAGCGTGAGTGGCTGCCTCAGGGTTTCCTCCTGACTCTGAGCTCAGGGACACTCCTAGTGAATTCAGAGGACCAGAAGGGGTGCTGGGGATCGAGCCTGGGTCAGCTGCGTGCCAGGCAGACCCCCTGCCCGCTGCGTTGTTGCTCCAGCCTCTGAGCTGCTACATGCTGATCCTTTAAGCCCGCCACTCTTGCTCTGTTCTTCACCCTCCTCCAGTCCTTCCGGCATTGCTCGTGGATATGGTTCCCCCACTCCACAGATAAGAAACTGAGGCATGCAGCGTGGCCAAGGCTACTCAAGCAGTAATGAACAGAGAGGTCGCCGCTCCAGGCTTACCTTCCCTTAGGCTCTTGCTGGTCACCCACCATACCGCCAGAGCAGCTGCCCAGAATCTCTGCCATTCCCATCTGAAACCTAGCTCTGTTTTGTATGAGTTTTGTTTTGGGGTCACACCTGGCTGTCCTCAGGTGCTATTCCTGGCTTAGTGGTTGGGTGACCCATGGGACGCTGGGGATTGAGCACACGTGCCCATGCTTCTGAGCCCTCTCCCCAGCCCCAGGAGACTCGGTTTCTTCTTACAGGGTTGTAAGATGGGTTTCACAAGACTGTTGTGATGTTTCCAAAAGTGCATGGAGAGGCCAGAGAGACAGTACAATAGGTAGGGCACTTGCCTCACACACGGCTGACCTGGTTTCATCCTGGGCATCCCATATGTTCCCTGAGCACCACCAGGAGTGATCCCTGAGTGCAGAGCCAGGAGTGACCCCTGAGCATGGCCACCCCATGGTGTGGCCCCAAAAAGAAAAAAAGAAAGTGCACGGGAGGTACCTGTGCCTGGAAGGAAACAGGTCTGACCAGAGGATGGGAAAGCTGGGAAGGTGCAGGGGGCTGCTTGTGGCAGAATCACGCCTGGGGAAGCTGATGGTGGGGAGGGGAGCAGGAATGAGGGGGAAGTGAATACCAAGGGCTGGTGGGGGGGACCTAGTGGGGCCAGGGAAGGGTTGACGCCTTTCTAGAGGACACTGTCTCCTCAGTTTTTTTTTTTTTTTTTTTTTTTTTTTTTTGCTTTTTGGGTCACACCGGCGATACTCATGGGTTACTACTGGCTCTGCACTCAGGAACCACTCCCTGGCGGTGCTCGGGGGACCATATGGGATGCCGGGATCGAACCCGGCCGGTATGGGCCGGCCACGTGCAAGGCAAAAGCCCTACCCGCTGGGCTATCGCTCCAGCCCTGTCTCCTCAGTTCTGGGCGTGCGGCTCCAGCTGGGTGCCGTGGTTCGCATCTGTAGGATGGGGAGGATGAGGATGAGGAGCATCTGCGAAGGCTGCTGGAGAGGGCCCCGAGAGGCCGTGGGGCCGCCGCCTTTCCTGACCCAGCCAGGATCAGAGAGGGCCTCCCAAGAAAGCGTCTATAACTGAGCCCGAGGAGGAGTGGGCGGCAGCAGAAGGAGCGTGGGGCAGTACCCAGAAGGAGCTGGGTGCGAGGCGGGCCTGGAGGGAGGCTTGTGTGTGAGGGCGGCGCCGGGCCGGGACTTGGCGGTGGAGAGCCGTGTTTGGAAAGAGCTTTCAGAAGCAGCGGGGCCAGACCTAGGAAGAGGCTGGAAGAGATCAGGGTGGAGGCTGAAGTCAAATCTTGCAACTGAGGAAGTGTAGGGCGGGAGAGGGTCGGCTTCTTGGAGGAGGTGTCAGAAGTGAAAAGCAGGAATGTGCGCGGTCCGGTCCTGGGGCTGCAGGTGACAGAAGCCGGGGCTGTGCCCCAGACCAGCTTTGTACACGTCGTACCCCTACTGGGAAAACAAATCTTCGTGTCCTCCGGAGTTCCTGCATTAGGCGGATGTAGCCCGAGCCTGGTGAGGCGCCAGGGCTGCCCCCGCCTCTGCTGACCGTTTGCGGAACGTCCCCTGACCCGCTCTGAGCCCTCGGCGTGGCCGTGCGCCCCCTGGCGGCCACCTCGGCGTGCGGCTCCCGGAGGTTGGAGAAGCCGCGCGGGGCCTGGTCCTCGCCTGAGCGCCCAAGCCCGGCTTAGCCCGGGGTCACCCCGCACGAGAGTCGCACCCCGGCGTTTTTAGACCCCTTCCCCTCGTGTGCGACGGGACGCCAGTTACTTTCCCCTTGTCTGGGCGCCTGCGGGGTTCCGGGCTGCGGCGCCTTTGTTCCTGCGGATCCTCGGCCGGCAGCGCCCTTTCCCGCCGGGGTCTCGCCGCCGACCCACGCCCAGAGCCCCCTCTCGGGGATGTCCTCCTGGACACCCCTACCCGTGCCCCCGCCCCCCGGCCCCGCGCTGCACCCCTCTCCGCGCCTGGGGGCGGATGCTGGAGGTGGCGGGTGGAGGACTCAGGTGGGCGCCTCTCATCCCCGCCCCCTCCGTGCCGCTCCCCCCAGGCCATTTACAAGATGGTTTCGTCCGTGATGAAGATGCCAGAGGACGAGTCGACCCCAGAAAAGAGGACGGAGAAAATCTTCCGCCAAATGGACACCAACAACGATGGTGAGAGGGCAGGGCGCCGCGGGCGGGGCTCCCCTCCACGTCCCGCGCCCACTCGACCCTGCGCCCTTGGCAGGTCGGGCCCCATCACCGCAGCCTTCGTCCCCTCCCCGCAGGCAAGCTGTCCTTGGAGGAGTTCATCCGCGGGGCCAAAAGCGACCCGTCCATCGTGCGCCTCCTGCAGTGCGACCCCAGCAGCGCCTCCCAGTTCTGAGCTAGAGGAACCAGGTTCCCCCCCAAGCCCAGCCTTCCTGGGGCCTCCGCCGGCTCACCTCCCCTTGTGTCTCTCCAGGCTGGGGGGCAGACTGGGCACCCCAGGGATCTACCTTTGGGGTGCCTGTGAAGAAAGGTACCCTGCAGTCTCCCCAAGACCCAAATAAGCAAGCAATGAGCACCCACCCCCAAACCCCAGAGGCAATACCGCCCTTGCCCCCACCCCATTGAGACTTGGCTTGGTCTGCCCTCCTTTATCAATCAGCGACCCCCTTTATCCCCGAGATAGTGGAACTTCAAAAGCCACGAGCGAGGAGTGGCCTCTTCCCCCAAACCACAGGGCAACTCCCAAGTTTCAGCCCTGGGGAGGGCTGTGTGTGTCCGGAAGAGAGAGGACCTGAGTGGGGGTGGTGGGAACACCGTCGAAGAGCAGAAGGTCCACAGCTCTGGAGGGCCTGGAGGCCAAGACGCAACCCGCACCCCCCCCTGGATTCCAGCCCCCCACCCGCCCGTACCTCCCCCCTGCCCCCTGCCTGCACGGATGAACGTGGTCCCTGTCCCAGCCACACCACAGGCCCACAGAGAGAGGGGCAGCCGGCCCTGAGCCCCGCAGGCCCCCCAGACGCCTGTCCCCTGCTGCATGCATCACGTGGGCGATCTGTTCTTTTAATACCTTCTCAATAAAGTCTGTTTCAGTGCAGTGGGCGGGTGAAAGTCCCACCGGTGGGTGGGAGCCCTGAGGGGCACGCTCCACGTTCTGAGCTGGTCACAGTTAGATGGGGTGGGAAGCCCAGGGTGGCTCCAGGCATCAGAGGGTCAGCGGCCCGAGCTGGTGCAGCTCAGCAGGTCACGGCCCTCGGCGGGCTCCGGGCTCAGCAGGTCACGGCCCTCCACGGGCTCGGGGTTCTTCTGCAGAGATACCACAGGCTGCTCAGGCTGCCCTTGCCCAGGACGCCAAGGGCTGCCAGTTGCGCTTAGGCACCTCCCGGAAAAACGGGTCATACCCTTGGAGCACCCCAATTTGAGCCTAGATCCCCCCGCCCGTTCCTTAAGCCAAACCGGGCCTTGGGAGAGGAAACTGTCACCCCAACACACAGCTGCCTGGTTCTGGCAGGAACATTGCCCTGTTTGCAAGGGGGCCTTATCTGGAAGGGAGGGGCAGCCTGGCTCCCGGGACGGGGGCTCAGGAGGGTCAGGCCTTACCGAGTGGTGGCTTTTCCCCCACGAGGGACTCAGGCCCAGCAGGTGGTGAGTGAACTGGGCACGGCGCACGGCCGAACACACCTCGGCCACACAGAATATGAGCGAGATGCCCCAGAGGCAGAGGCTGGAGCTCTGGAGGCACAGTAGGTGGAGACGCTGACCTGGGGTCCGGCATCTTTCCCACCCCCAGCCCCCGCTGGGTCCCCAGGCATCCTCCTCCCCCATCACCCCTATCCCAGCACTCACATAAATGTGGGTCGGAAGGGACAGTTGGGGCCAGGGCCAGGAGCTCAGGGCTCCTGAAAGTGCAGGCGCCAGCAGAGCCTGGCCCTGGGTGGCAAAGGTCACGGCAATGGAGGCCAAAAAGTCCAAGGGCACAGGTCAGAGCAAGAAGGGCACAGGCCACACTGGAGCTGAACACTGTCCAGCGCTGGGTGGGGAGAGAACATGGGTCAGTGGACATTAAGGGCGGCTCGGACCCCCTGAGGGTGAGCCTCCCCCACTCCAAATAGGTCAAGCCTTTTGGGGTGACCACTGTCCCCTCTGGATCTCTTCGGGAGGTGCCACGTACCAGAGGGACACTGGGGAGATAGCGTGATAGGACGATCGTGGCGATGCCGGAGGTGATGACCTGTGAGAGAGACTCTGTCAGACCCCGTCCCGGTGCTGGGGAGAAAGGGGGCTGCCTGCCCCATGTGCACCTGGCTGAGGCCTTGGGGGCCCCACTTCCTGGGAATCAACCCCAGGGGAGTATTTCTAGCATTCATCCATCCCAGTCTTCAGCGCCCCCATGACTTTGCCCGCAGCTGGGCACCTCACCTATCACCCATGTACTCAAGGTGGCGCGGGCTAAGGAGGGTGTCTGCTCAGCCACTGCACACACACATTCCCTGGTATGGGGAAGACTTTGGAAGAAACTCACGCACCTGGGAAGGAAGCAAAACCCACATTGTTCGAATAATTCAGGACCCTTTATGGAAGAGAATTCGGACAGTCCAGGCGTATTTGAAATGATCTCAGGCTCTTGGTGGTTTGGTCCCACTATTCACGGCCTGCTCCCCCCCCACCCCTACAACACACACACACACACACGTGTGATATGGTGGTCACTCTTTATCTGTCCAGCTTCTCTGTCCTTGCCCTCCCGAGATGGACCGTCCAGTGCTCAGCTGTCACCTGCATGTCCCTCTCTGGCCGGCTCCCCTGTTGTACCTGGCCTGGGCTGGGGTGAGAGAAGTGACCCCAGGGAGTCCTGAGTTCAAGGCCAGCAAAGTCTCTGACTTGCTGTGCAGCTACCAGCAAATGTCTGCCCTTCTCTGGGCTCGGTTCCCTTAGGATGAGCTCACCAGCATCCTGGCTTCCCCTGTCAGACACAAATAGTCACCAAGCTGGCTTGGCTCTCGCTAGCAGCAGGAGTTGGGTGAATCCCCTGAGTTTTGATTTCCCACTCTGAAAAATGTTACTAATAACGGCCCACGGCCCACGCCACTGGAAGCAGCGAGGGTTCGCTCTGACGTGCCGAGCCTGAGCAGCCCTAACTCTGCGCTCGCTGCCTCCCCGACTCAAGCTGGGAGGACACGAGCGCCGCAAGGGCCACCCCGGTGAGAGAGGTGTGAGGTGTGAGCCTAGGCAGCGCCACTGCCAGCCTCCAGGCGCTGGGCTGCCTGCCGCATTCCGCCCTAGAAGGAACAGGGCTGGAGACTCCGCCAAGGAGACTGAGACTCTGACATGCAAATGTTCCCCCCAAAGCTCATTTGGCTGGTGGGGCTCAGGAGCTGGAGACGGTTCTTGATCCATCTTCATCAGTCAGGTGCCCGTCAAGACCCGCTTCCCCAGTAAGGCACCGCTCAGGCCCCCAGCCGTGGCCCTGCTGATTCTGGGGTGCAGAACAGCTCAGCCTTTCTCGCCTCCCACCTCAGCAGCTGCTGTTCTGTGCTTGGAGCGGCGGCCCAGCCTCCCCTCCTACCTGCCGCCCCCACCGCACCTCCTACCTGGGTGATGCTAACTGCAGACCAGCTGTGAACTCCTCGCCTGTGAGCACCCAGCGCCTCTGCCAACTTTGCTGGACCCTCCCAAGCTGCCTTAATGCTCTTTTCCTCTGACTCGCGCTGCCTGGGCTCTTGCCCTCTTGGAGAAGAATCCCAGCTCCCATGAGTGAGCACTAACTGTGCTCTGGGCTCAGCATTCTCTGGGCTAAGCTAGGCTCTGGGCTAAGTGTTCTCTGTGGACCACGTTCTTTTCTTTCTTTTGGTATTTGGCCATCTCTGTGGTGCTAATTCTGGGGCATTGCTTGGGTGGGTGGGGTGGGGGGTCGCTCCCCAGCAGTGCTTGAGGGACCATGAGGCACCAGGGATCGTGCTGGGAAGGGAAGCAGGGCCTCCTGCCTACAAAGTCTGTGCTCAGCCCTTTGAGTTGACTCTCTGGCCCCATGGACGCCTCTTTCAGTCCCCACAGGACCCCTACGGGTTCTACATTCCTGGTTTACGGAGGAGGAAGTCGGAGGCGAGGCACCTGCAGAGACAGCGGAGGGTTTGTGCTGGCGCCGCCCAACCCAGCTCCAGGGAGACCTTTCACAGGGCCCTGGGGACCCTCCCCGCCGGGGCCTACCACAATAGCCGAGGTGACAGAGAGGATGTTGACCGCGCAGTACTGCAGGGCCACGGCATCGTGCGGGGTGGCCACGTAGCGCAGGACGGTGCCATGGAGGAGGGCGGAGGCGATGAAACTCAGGTGGCCGAGCACCACCAGCACGAGCCCCCTGTTTCATCAGCACCTTCCCAGAGCCGCTCACATTCGGGCCACCTGTGGGGACAGTGAGGCAGGGGCATGGGGGACAATTAGTGGGAGCAGTGGACCAAGAACCCCCTGCCCAGCAGGAGAGGTGGGTGCCAGGTTTTAATTCTACTTTTGGAGGCTGGAGCGATAGTTCAGTGGGTAGGGCATTTGCCTTGCATGCAGCCAACCTGGGTTCGATCCCGGCATCCCGTATGGTTCCCCAAGCACTGCCAGGAGTAATTCCTGAGTACAGAGCCAGGTGTGACCCGAAGAACAAAATAAATAAACAAACAAACACCCAAAAAATTCAATAAATGAACAAATCTACTTTGGAGTGACTTGGGGTTGTGTCCTGTCTTACCTAAGGCTTAGGGCTCTCATTCAGAAAAGGGCTTTTTGGTGTTTTGAGTCCCACCCAGTGATGCTCAGGGTGACTCCTGGCTCTGCACTCAGGAATCATTCTTGGTGATGCTCAGGGGACCCTATAGGATGCTGGGGATCAAACATGGGTAAGTTGCATGCAAGGCAAATGCTGGGCACACAGCCGGGACTGACACTGGAGACCCTCGACTCACGAGTCTGGGACTAACTGTCCTAAGTTGATGACTCTGAACTTGATCACTTGATCACTTGAATCCGTTATTCATCGATTTGCTCGAGCGGGCGCCAGTAACATTTCCATTGGACCCTATCACGTGCCAATGTAGCCCAATGGCATCTGGTTGATTCAGGAATACGAAGAGCCTCAAAATGTTCCTTCAGGGTCTTTACAAAGAAGTCTGACCATCTTGTAGGTGGGCGGCCTCGTGATCTTTTGACATCCCGTGGGATCCAGTCGATAATGGCTCTAGTCCAGCGGTTGTCTCCAAATCGCATTACATGTCCAGCCCATCTGATTTTCGATGCCTTGGCAAACGAGACAGCGTCCCTGATTCTGGAATAGTGACGGAGGTCAGAACTCGGATTCCTTCTCTCACTTGAGTGAGGCGTGATATTCCAAGCATAGCTCTTTCGATTCCTCTCTGGGAGACCCGAATAGCATTCTCATCCTGCTTTCATAGGGCCCAGGTCTCTGAGGCGTATGTTAATGCAGGGAGAACGGTGGAGTAGAAGAGATGTGCCCGGAGCCAGAGGTTCTTTGTCCTTTTAGCTATTTCTTCGATGCCTTTGAAGGCATTCCATGCCGCTCTAACTCTAAACTAGACCCCACAAAGAGCCACTGAAGGAGAAGGGGGCTGTTTATTTGGAAGAGGGACTGGCCAGTTACAGTGTGTGTATGTATGCTCACATGTGTGCGTGCGTGTATGTATGTGTGTGTGTGTGTGTGTGTGTGTCCTGGGAAGTGGGCTGGGGTTTCCAGGGAATCCCAGAGAGTAGATCTAGAACAGACTGAGCTAACTCAGCAGGTCTCCTGTCCTGCTGGAGACGTGGACAGTGTCATCGCACCAGCCCCTGGCCGCTCAGAGAACTGGTCTCTCAATGACCCCTTGCCATTCTGGACCCCAGCCTTCCCCTGCCTCCCTGTCTGTGCCCAGTGTTCCTGCCCCATGAGGGCCTCTCTCCAGCACCTCTGGAGAGGACTGTGCCCCATCCCAGCCCTCCTTGTGGACCGTCCATCCCACCTGAAGATGACAGAGGCACCTCCTGTTTCAGATGGCAGTTGAGGCCCAGACTTGGGGGTCTAGTTCAGAGTCACCAACTTAGGATAGTTAGTCCCAGACTCGTGAGTTGAGGGTCTCCAGTGTCAGTCCTGGCTGTGTGCCCAGCTGACTCCTGAGCAGGAGGTGCCCCCTGCCCACCAACTGGGGCTCCTTCAGGTCTGGGGAGTGATGATCAAGCTCAGGGGGTGCCTCGGGGCCCTGCACAGGCTTGGACTTCTGCAGTTCAAAAAACACATGGGAGTGACTTAACTAAGGGGAGTGGTTCTGAGTGTTACTGGTCACAAGCGGTGGGGCCCGAATTTGCACCCACATCTCCAGCCTTGCATGAAGCCGTCGGTCTGAATGCCCAGCCTGTGCTGAGTCCCTCCCAAGACGCACGGCAGGGAGGTGTGGACCCTACTTCCTGCATGGCAGCTATGCAGAATCAGGATGGAACCCAGGACCCCAAACATGCAAGGCTGAGTCTCTGCCCTCAGATGGGATGTTCTTGGGTCTTGGGGCCCCTGAACCAAAAGGGAGACTCAAGGGTCAGGGAGTTGTGGGACCACGCGGTCAGAGCCCCCAGCCCCCAGATTGCCAGTTTGATAGTGGGGAGGGTTTGGAGGGCCACTGACTGCCCACAGGAAAGGGCATGGCAGGCTGTCCCAGGTCCGACCCACCTGACATCTGCCCACACACTTTCTAGGCACCAGGCACCACCCAGCTTCCTGGACTCACAAACAACAGCATCCCGGGACCACGGGTTTGAGAAAGCCCTTGGACTTCTGGAAGCTCAGAGGCTTAGCTTAGTCAAGGTGGCCAAAGTGGCCGTAACCTGGTGACAGTGTGGAGCTGGGCTTGGAGCCCCATGGACTGGGGCGGGGCGGGGGGGTCCTGGCTTCCCTGCATGGCGGTTACAGTTTCTGAGCAGATAAGTTTAGCAGCAGTGGTCGGTGTTCCAGACTCTCTTTTACTCATTTTTTGTTTTTGTTTTTGGGTCACACCGGGTGGTGCTCAGGGCTTACTCCAGGCTCTGCGCTCAGGAGCTACTCCTGGTAAGCCTCGGAAGGGGGGTGGGGGAGGGCGGACCATATGGGTGGCAGGGATGGCACCTTGATCTCCCGCATGCAAAGCCAACGCCCTACCCCCGGTACTATGGCTCCAGACCCAGCTCTTTGACTCTTAGGAGCCCACTTCATCCAGGGTCAGCCCTGGGGGTGATCCTGTCCCATGGTACAGGTGGGGAACCCAGGTCTCCCCAGGTCTGCACGAAGCCGGGGCACGGGAGGGGACCCGATCCTGCGGTCAGTGGCGCTTTCCTCCCTCGGGAAGGTTGGGAGGGGAGAGCCGGCAGGAAGCCCGCTCTCTTCCCAGCGCCGACTTGGAGCCAGAGGAGGGGTGCTGTCCTGTCTGTCTTTTCCGGGAGAAAAGGGAAGGAGGGTGCAGGAGGTCGGGCGACGCCACCTCGAGAAGATGCCAGCAGCCCGCCTCCCTCCCTGTCACCGGCGGGGAAACTGAGGCCAGGCAGGACGGTGCTTTGGCGCTCCCACGACCCGACCCGCCGCCACGCTCACCCAGGCGCAGACACATCTCGGCTCCCGCGCGGCCTCTCCGCGCCTGGCGGGGGCTCCAGGGGCTGCGGGCGGCCGGGGGTCCGCGCTCCCATGCTCGTCGCCGCCCCACTTCCCGCGGGAGCCCCGGCTCGCGGGCGCCCGCCGCCTCCTTCCCGTCACCCCGGGCGGCCCGGCCCCCTGCAGGCTCTTTTACATTCCCGCCCGGTCCGACCGGCTGCACGGCCCCTGCCCGGCGCCGGCACTGAGTCAGCGCCGCCCGCCCGGCCCGCCCTCCGCGCCGCCCCCGCCCGGCCGCTACGGGGACACCCCCTGTCCCGACCCATCCCTTCCCCGACCTGCGCTGGTGGACGCCCCCACCCGGCGGCCACTTAGGGACAGCTCTGTCCCGATCTGCCCCCGTGGACTCCCCCATCCGGCCCGTCCCTCCACCAGTGGACACCGAGGAGAGCGGCGTCTGCTCAAGGGGCAGAGAGTGAGGGGCTCTCGCTGAAAGCGGTGATCTTGGTGTCCTCGGATCTGTGGGCGCCTAAAAGGGGAAAACCACCAGGGCGACCGCTGGGAGGAAGGAGGCGGGGAAGCACCGAGTCCGGCCGGGATCTGCCCTTGACCTCACGAGTGACCGCAGGCTCGGCGCTACTCTGGCTGCCCTGGGCGAGCGCTCTGTCTGGGGATTTGGGATCTCTCTTGCCTCATTGAAAATCAGGGAATCCTATCGCCTAATGTTCAAAGACACAATTCATACAGAAATGAAATGATTAAGATGCTCTGAAACCCTCTAGAACGTCTTTTGCAAAATGTCATGAGCAGGAACACACAAAAGGTGCCTTGTTTATTATTATTATTATTATTATTATTATTATTATTATTATTACTATTATTATTATTTTGCTTTTTGGGTCACACCTGGCGATGCTCAGGGGTTTCTCCTGGCTCTGCACTCAGGAATTACTCCCTGGCAGTGCTCGGAGGACCATATGGGATGCTTGGGATCGAATCTGGGCCGGTATAGGCCAGCTGCATGCAAGGCAAACGCCCTACCTGCTGGGCTATCGCTCCGCCCCTACACACGTTTGTGATAATTTCCACCTTTGACACGACCTCCTGATCCATGTTTTGCCTGACCTTGGATATTAGTTTCATACTATATATCATGGAAATAAATGCAGTCATTCTATATCTGTTTTTCTCCTTATGACTAATTTCAATAGGTGCCTTATTGATCGTGTTGTGGCGGTTGATCTTTAATTTTCCAGGATGAACCTGCCCCTTGGTGTCATCCTTGCAGTAGAGTGGACATGAGGGCCCAGAGCCAGAAGTGGTGAGATAAGGGGTCTCCAGACCCCAGCCGGGTGTCCAGACTCTCCCTCTGCCTCAGAGCTGGCCTCTGGCATACACACATGAACTCTCTGGCAGCGTCTGTTCTCAGCCTGTACTCCCACGGTCAGTGATCTTCAGAGAGGTGGCAGAGTTGATGGCGTGTGGGTGCCCAGATGCAGCCTGGAGCACTGAGTGCTTCTGTGCCTTTCCAGCCTCTGTTGCTGGGCCTCTCTATTTGTGGGCCGCCCAGCAGCACCCTCGTCTCTGCCTTCTATTTTTCCTTAAATAGAGCAGTGATGGGGATCAAACTCAAGGCCTCACACTTATGGAGCATGAGCCACAGTGTGGCTGCGTCTCCGGCTGGCACAGCCTCAGGAATTAGAGCACCAGCACACGGATCCCGAAAGTGAGGAAAGGAGGGAGCTATCCCAAACAGGATCAGGGGCCCAGGGGGCACCTGCAGGCCAGCAGCCGGCTAGTGTGGGGGCCCCTGTGCAGATGTCTGTGCTCCCCTCTCTGGGAAAAAGCAGCGCAGGTATAAGGGGTGGGAAAAAGACTGAGGGTTGGAAGGCAAGGCGCGGTCTTTTTTTGGGGGTGTTATGGAGCATACATTGGTGTTCAGGGTTTATTCCTGGCTCTGCCTCATTATTTCTTCAGCCCCTCGATAAAACATTGAAGACATTTGACTATGATGCAGGACCGCTGAGCAACACTTCTGCCTATTGGAAATACTTGTATCACAAACACTTGTATTGTTTTTTTTTTTTTACTTTTTTGGGTCACACTCGGCGATGCTCAGGGGTTACTCCTGGCTCTGCACTCAGGAATTACTCCTGGCGGTGCTCGAAGGACCATATGGGATGCCGGGATCGAACCCAGGCCGGCACAGGCCGGCCACGTGCAAGGCAAACGCCCCTACCCGCTGGGCTATCGCTCCGGCCCCAACACTTGTATTTGTGACCAAGCAATTTCATTCCTTGATCTTTTTTTCTTGGGAGTGTGTGGGGTTGTCACAGTGCTCAGGGAATTACTTCTGGCTCTACACTCAGAAATTACTCCTGGAGGTGCTCGGGTTAGGGATGCCGGGACTGAAGTGTAGGCTGCACACAAAGCAAAGCGCCCTGGCTGCTGTGCTATCCTTCCTACTCCTCATTTCTGGATCTTTCTCCTCGCAGCAGGAGGTGCAGAGATAGACACACACTGTTGGTCTGTGTTAGGGAGACACACAGGCCCTCGGGGAGGGATAAGCGATGCTGCATGGTTAGAGTCTTCTAAACATCATTTATTCATGTCTCGCTTATATTTAAAAGGAAATGCCGCTGGAGGCAGGCTGGGAGGTGGAGAGAGGAAAACTATGGATATTGATAGTGGGAAATGTGCTCTGGTGGAGGGATGAATGTTGGAACATTGCATGACTGAAACCCAATCATGAACAACTTTGTAACTGCTTCTCACAGTGATTTAATAAGAAAAATAAATGAAAAATAAGATTATTGAATTAAATGACCTCTACAGTTAAAAAAAAAGGACGAGGGCCGGAGCAATAGCCCAGCGGGGAGGGCTTTGCCTTTGCACGCGGCCTGCCTGTGCCGGCCCGGGGTTCGATCCCGGCATCCCATATGGTCCCCGAGCACCGCCAGGAGAAATTCCTGAGTGCAGAGCCAGGAGTAACCCCTGAGCATCGCGGGTGTGACCCAAAAGAGAAAAAAAAAAAAAAAGGACGAAAGACCGTGCTTTGTCACCCCCTCAACAGTGCCCTTCTGTTAACCAAGCTGTGTCCCACGGCTGCCGTGAGTGTACACGTGGTCACGGGAAAGCTGAGGACAGATCTCATGTGTACATGCGTGTGACCACCCAATCAGCTGTCCCTTTGATCCTGAACCGCTTTGGCAATTAGAGTGTGGATCAACCTTTGTGATGTCCCTGCTTTCAGATGCATCGATGGGGACGCCTGCTCCTTGAAACCACACTCAGAGCTAATGGTTATTGCCCTATTTTACAGAGGAGAAAACTGAGGCCCAGAAAGGGGAGAGGGGGCCAGAGCGATAGCCCAGCAGGAATGGTGTTTGCCTTGCACATGGCCGACCGGGTTCGATCCCCAGCATCCAATATGATCCCTGAGCACCGCCAGGAGTAATTCCTGAGCCAAGAGCCAGGAGTAACTCCTGCGCATCACGGGTGTGACCAAAACAGAAAAAAAAAAGAAAGGGTTTTTCAAAGACCACACAGACAGTTTGGAATAGTGGTAAAGTTGAGGTCTGAACCCATGTCCCTTGAAATGGCAAGATGGCTCCTGACCTGGAAGTGGGAGGCCCAGGGAAGCCGGAGCTGTCGGGAGTGGCCGGCTCTGAGATGGGGAGAACACTCCCATAGTTCCTCATGTTTCCTTAGCCACCCAGGAGCACACCCTCTTCCTTGCTGTCAAATGGCCAAAGTCCAGTAGTCTAAGCCACCTGCTGTCCCTAGTCCCTGTCCCACACCACCCCCAACCCCCACACCGACTGGAGTTCTGGAAGAAGCTGGAATTCTCTTCCTTGTCCACCAGTTCAGTGCTGTGTTCTATATGCCATTGCCTGAGCCTCAGTTTTCTCATCTGTCAAATGGGGATAATGTCTGCCTTTTATTGGTCCAGATTTCAGAGGTGGAAGTAGCTGAGAGAGGTGAGAAGAGTTTGAAAACCTGCCCAGAAAACGGACCTAGTAACAGTTTCTCCTGATGCAGTGCAGAAACTTTAGCTGGTAGCGGGGTCAACCCAGGCCTGGCTGCCTACGTCCACTCAGGCTTCTAGACCCTAAACCATCCCATCTTATCCTGAAAGCCCCCCTGCATCTCCTTGTTAGTTTCTTTTGTCTTTCCTTTTTGGGTCACACCCAGTGATGTTCAGGGGTTACTCCTGGCTCTGCACTCAGGAGTTACTCCTGGTAATTCTCTGGGGACCATATTATCAATAGGGGCTGGAGAATAGAAGAGTGGATAGGACACTTATCTTGCTAGCTCCCAACTAGGGTTTGATCCCAACATCCCATATGGTACCGAGCACTGTCAGGAGTGATCCCTGGGTACAGAGCCAGGAGCATTGCTGGGTGTGACCCAGAAAACAAGACAAACAAGACAAACAAGAAATTATTAATAACTTGTTAATAACTTGGTGCACCCCCCCACACACACACAGACATACAGTTTGGAGTTTTGTTTTGTTGGCATCAACCACTTTCTCCTTTTCCCCGGACATGTGCCCCCTGGTTCTATGTGGTCACCCTGCCATCGGCCTCATCAGCCGCCCTCTGTAGCAGCACAGGTTTCCAGATGTCAGTGAGCTGATGGTTCGTCCCCCCAACACTGTCCTCCACCACCTCCGTGGCCCCCCCTCAGTGGTCCTCACCCAGCACCAGCTGCCCACTGGGGGCTGCACCCCAGCAAGCCCCCAGGCCTCCCCTGCAGCCCCTCCCGGCGTGCCTAGCCCAACCTGCTCCCCACCACTCTGTCTTGTGGAGTGGCCCTGCTCCCTCCTGGGCCCTCGAACCTTCAGGCAGAGCTTCTGGATTGCTCAGCTGTGCAGGAGCGATGCAAAGGCAGAGCTGGGACCTGGGGCGAGGTGGGGCCGGAGGTAGCAGACTGGAAACCCAATACTCCCTGCTTCCTGCAGCTGCTCCTCCAGCTCCACAGGACTCCCGGGCCATCCCTCATGTTCACCCTGTTCCGCCCCACAATTACATGATCCCAGTGTCCCCTTGACGCCCATTCTAGCGCCCTTCGCTTTCTCCCCCCAGAGGAAACCATCATTGCTTTCCCTGCGCCCCAGCCCCGCCCTCCTCCCTGGTCCCAGCAGTGTGGTTAGCCCCTACAGGGAGAGCCAGGAAGGCCCCAGAGGGCCTAGAATTACTCACAATGGCTACTGGGGCCAAGTGTGGGGAGCCACCCCAGAATTAAAATTAAATAATCCTTGGGGGCGGAGCGATGACCCAGTGGGTAGGGCATTTGCCTTGCACGCGCCTGCCTGTGCCAGCCCAGGTTCGATTCCCGGCATCCCATATGGTCCCCGAGCACCACCAGGAGTAATTCCTGAGTGCAGAGCCAGGAGTAACCTCTGAGCATTGCCAGGTGTGACCCAAAAAAGCAAATAATAATAACAATAATGATAATGATAATAATTAAAAAAATAAATAATCTTTTTTTTTTTTTTTTTTTTTTTTTTGGGTCACACCCAGCAATGCTCAATGCTCAGGAATTGAATAATTTCTGACTCTGCACTCAAGAATTACTCCTGGCGGTGCTCAGGGGACTTTATGGGATGGCGGGGATTGAGCCTGGGTTGGCCATGCAAGACAAAAGCCCTACAAGCTGTGCTATGGCTCTGGCCCCAAAATTAAATAATTCTTAAGTGAAAACATTGGCATAACTCTTTACAATGCTGGATTAAACAATGGTTTATTAGATCTGACACCAGAGAACAGGTGAGCAAAAAAAAAAAAAAAAAAAACGAGAGCTAAAATTAATTTCATCCAAATTAAAACTTTCTGGGGCAGGAGCGATAGTACAAGAGGAGGA